>JAVJIF010012575.1:0-20000 GCA_038442645.1 Agave tequilana | reverse complement strand
CTCTCTCTAATCTCTCTCTCTCTCTCTCTGTGTGCAGGGGGCGGCCCCTGTAGCCGGCGGCCAGGCTAGGCCGCCGGGCACCGCCGGCGCCGCCGCCAGGTTGCGCCCCAGCCCGCCGGCCACCACGGCCCCCATGGCCGCGCAGCCGCGCGACCATGTCCAGGAATTCCCCCCCTCTCTTTTCCTCTCTCCCCTTTTCCCTCTCTATCTCCCACACCCCCCTCTCTCTTGTGGCCGGGCTGAACCGCCGCCGGCGGCCACCAGCGCCGCCGGCAGGCCGCCAGCGCCGCAGGCCAGCAGAGCTGGCCGGCCGGCCGCGCTAGAGCAGCAGCAGCAGCAGGCTGCTGCTGTTGTTGTGGGAAAATGGGTTCGGGTGTAACCCGAACCCATTAGCCCTTTTGGTTTGGGTTAAAACCCGTTAACCCTATACATCCACTACCCATTTAACTTAAGTAGGTGGGTTCGGGTATTGGATCTAAACCCGACCCGTTATGAGCCCAAACCCGCATCCGAAACCCGTTAAAGGTAAATTTACAGAAAACCCCCTTGTACAATTCAGTATTTGCATTTATTATTTTTATTTACATATTTAACCCTATTTGTTATGATTTAGTATTCAGGCGATATCGGGAGCATCCGGACTCCGATTTGGACGATTCTGGATCCGTTGCGATCGTGGGAAAGAGAGCTACCTTCCCATGGCTAGTTTGTGAGTGTTTTTATTTTATAAATTATTTTACCATGTTTAGTGACATTGATTGATATATCGTGATTATGGATAAAAGACGGTAATAATTAATTATTAACTGGTACCTGTTGGACACCCATTGTAATAGGTGATTCCTGTAATATGGAATACCTGATGTAATATAATATAGGGAGACAATTGTAGTAACAAGAAATACTGACATAGACAACTCAGACACGGTCATCATACCTGCACAGCCACGGACACACAGGCCACTGTGTTACCATCTTCATGAACACTATTATGTCATGTATTGGATCACAGTTAGAGAACGATAGTCACATGTATACTGATCCACGATACTCGGTGACACTACACTGTTACTAGACATGCATGCTAGACACCGTTACTGTAATTCACAGGACATGGTATTACACGAGACACTACTAGTATGACATGTACTAGTGCTACGCATATATGCTACACGGATGATGGCTACACATCTATGTTCCACTAGTACACGGATAAGTATCATTATGTTGACACTGACCACTGTTGTTACATGTACATGTTGCACAGATATTATGACACGTCACACTCTCTTATTTCGTATTCATGTCCACCGATATATAAATGCTCCACTTCACGAATACTCGTTACACAGACAGCACTGCTACATATGCTCACCGCACAAGTATACATGCATGTGTTTCTATCTTCTTGTCATATGGACCCCCGTTCATATTACATGTATTATTGTTCCATGTTACAGTATTCATGTTATATGATTGTTTCCTGTTACTGATATGGATATTCCCGTTACTGGACATGAGAGCTGTTGATATGCGATATGTTGAATCCCACATCTATTGTTCCCGTTTCCCATTATATTGTTCCCGTTTCCCGTTATATTGTTCTATGCTATCAACAGAGCTCAGGTCCAGTTATCATGTTACCCGTATCATTTACTGTATTTATTCTTGTTACATTGTATACTAGACATATAAGATCATAAAGATAACTTGGGTATGGGGGAGACTTGACGGTTGATTAGATCATATCGGGTGGATGTCTGGATCCATTGTTTTGTCCCAATGCAGGGGACGGGGTAGTGCTGGCTACCGTCTGTTACTCATGAGCATCCCGTTATTGTTTTAGCTCATTGAGATTCCCGTTACATGTTACAGCTCTAGTGGGCCGGCCCTGGTCTCAGCAGCCAGGGGTCTGTTTAAGGCCGTTGTCCCCGGTATGCACGGGATACACCCACCCGATAAGAACTCCTCGACCATGGGTTTCCAATTAACATAATAACACAGTATACACAATAGTGACATCGGGAACACTTGTTATTTGGTCACTCTCTCGTTTGGATAATGGTACCCGTAGGCCATGTCCGGATGGGTTCGATTGGAGTGCGGGCTCCAGTATGAACTGCCAGTGGTATGGGACACTGGAAGAGATTGATTAAAATACCAGGTGGTACTGATTGCTACTATTGTATAAATGACATGACTTGCCTAATACATGTATGCTATCTTGTTACTGTTCATGCTACTTTATCCGATATCATGTTACCTGTATACTTGTTACTTTACCTGGTACATGTTACACTGTCTGTAGTGGCATACTCCTCATGTACATGTATGCTCTGCATTGCATATATTCTGTTTTCTGTATAGCAGCTATCAGTACTGTATATGCACAACACAATATTATGGTTATATTGCATATGCCCACCTGCATGTTCATATTGCATATGCCCACCTGCATGTTCACTGCTATCACGTCACCACTAGACAACAGTATGTATGATATAAACTGATTGTAGACATGACCAGATGATAACCGTTAGGTAGTGACGGCATTAAAAGATGACCTGTTTATATATTTCTATTGCTTACATGTTTATAGATTGCTACTGCTTATTATATCCTTATTATATGGTATCACTAGTCCCACATTATGTATTATATCTTAGTATCGTGCTTGTATTACTATCGTATCTATTACTGCCTCCTTCATTTTACCACTCACTAGGTCGCTTTCTGACGACCCTGGGTTTGCGTGCCCAGATTGGAGATCCGAGTTACCGTAGTATCGGAGAGTACCAGGAGTCACACAGGAGATTCCTCATCGGGACCCTTCATAGTTATCTTGTGATTTCTCTGTTATCTTATTTGTCCCTGTTTTTTCCTATCTGTTATGATCACTAACCTCTTTCTGCAGGTATTCTTGTACTTATTTCATGCTGGAACTCAAGTATTGATGGAGATTATTTATTGTATTGAGGCTTAGCTACGTACGTGAGGGTTTTCCGCCTTGCGTATGTATGTCGCCATAACGTCTCCGTATCCTTGGGATCGGGGCGTTACATAGTGGTATCAGAGCCTAGGTTTCACACTTGGTGTGGGTAACCACCTGGGTCAATCCTCGGGCTCTTACCAACAGTACAACCAGGTTCAGATTAACTGATCTATATCTGAATTTGTGGATTCCAGCAACGAGTACAAGAATACCATGACCTTGACAATTCATTCCTTGACTCGTTTGTATTCCTTCCTTCTAGTTGTCAACCAAAATATCCGATTTCCTTCTCATCTTTGCATCGTCTTGCTTCCCATCCGTTAGGATTCGTTCACTATCATACTTCGCTGTCCCGAGTTCCTTATAGATATCAGAGTGCGCAGTGGAAGTGTCGTGGACCCGTAACATTTAGGCTTTGGGGTTGGAAATATTGTTCTCACACCTGAATGGAAATTGCGAGGACGCAATTTTTTGTAAGGTGGGGAGAAATGTAACCCCCTGATCCCCGGTGTACGTATCACAGTATCGTTACGCGATACGACGTACAAAAATTGATTTGACCTTTCTGGTAGTCAGATTGAACCGATTTTAGTTTTAAAATCATTTTCTAATATTCTAGATTTTTCAGAATTTTCTGAATTTTCTGGATTATTTTGGAAAATCTCCGTAGTCTGTGTCGACCGATACCGATAATCGGCTCTACAATTTTTATTTCACAAATGGAGTTGTATTTTGAGAATCGGCTTTCACCGTATGTCTTAGAATCACATGAGCTACGTTTGGGTATTTTTGGGGATTTTTCTGAATTTATCGAATCCGGCCAAACCGTGTCGCCGGTATCGGCGAGACACTCCGGGATTTTTAATTTGTAAACCAGATTGAATTTCTGCAAACCGTCTTCATTTTATGTCTCAGGATAATATTCTCTATTTTCTGTAATTTTGAACACCGTTCGGAACTGGTCGAATTTTAGGCCAATATTATAATATTAAAATATTATTTTTTTATCCTTTTCTTTTCTTTTCTTTTTCTTTCCTCCATTTCTCCAGAGAAATCCAGATCCACCCCGCCATTCTCTCCCAACCGCCATACTGTAGCTCCCCCTTTAAAAATCTCCCTCTCTCTCTAATTCAAAATCTCTCTCTCTCTACAAAACCTCTCTCTCTATGTGTGTGCAGGGGCGGCCCCTGTAGCCGGCGGCCAGGCTAGACCGCTGGGCACCGCCGGCGCCGCCGCCAGGCCGCACCCCAGCCGTCGGCCGCCACGGCCCCCATGGCCGCCCCCCGCGCGGCCATGTCCAGGAATTCCTCTCCCCCTCTCTTTTCCTCTCTCCCTTTTCCCTCTCTCTCTCCCACACCCCCCTCTCTTGTGGCCGGGCTGAACCGCCGCCGGCGGCCACCAGCGCCGCCGGCAGGCCGCCAGCGCCGCCGCCAGCAGAGCCGGCCGGCCGACCGCGCTAGAGCAGCAGCAGCAGCAGGCTGCTGCTGTTGTTGTGGGAAAATGGGTTCGGGTGTAACCCGAACCCATTAGCCCTTTTGGGTTTGGGTTAAAACCCGTTAACCCTATACATCCACTACCCATTTAACTTAAGTAGGTGGGTTCGGGTATTGGATCTAAACCCGACCCGTTATGAGCCCAAACCCGCATCCGAAACCCGTTAAAGGTAAATTTACAGAAAACCCCTTGTACAATTCAGTATTTGCATTTATTATTTTTATTTACATATTTAACCCTATTTGTTATGATTTAGTATTCAGGCGATATCGGGAGCATCCGGACTCCGATTTGGACGATTCTGAATCCGTTGCGATCGTGGGAAAGAGAGCTACCTTCCCATGGCTAGTTTGTGAGTGTTTTTATTTTATAAATTATATTTTACCATGTTTAGTGACATTGATTGATATATCGTGATTATGGATAAAAGACGGTAATAATTAATTATTAACTTGTACCTGTTGGACACCCATTGTAATAGGTGATTCCTGTAATATGGTTAGGTATTTCCTGATGTAATATAATATAGGGAGACAATTGTAGTAACAAGAAATACTGACATATACAACTCAGACACGGTCATCATACCTGCACAGCCACGGACACACAGGCCACTGTGTTACCATCTTCATGAACACTATTATGTCATGTATTGGATCACAGTTAGAGAACGATAGTCACATGTATACTGATCCACGATACTCGGTGACACTACACTGTTACTAGACATGCATGCTAGACCCGTTACTGTAATTCACAGGACATGGTATTACACGAGACACTACTAGTATGACATGTACTAGTGCTACGCATATATGCTACACGGATGATGGCTACACATCTATGTTCCACTAGTACACGGATAAGTATCATTATGTTGACACTGACCACTGTTGTTACATGTACATGTTGCACAGATATTATGACACGTCACACTCTCTTATTTCGTATTCATGTCCCACCGATATATAAATGCTCCACTTCACGAATACTCGTTACACAGACAGCACTGCTACATATGCTCACCGCACAAGTATACATGCATGTGTTTCTATCTTCTTGTCATATGGACCCCCGTTCATATTACATGTATTATTGTTCCATGTTACAGTATTCATGTTATATGATTGTTTCCTGTTACTGATATGGATATTCCCGTTACTGGACATGAGAGCTGTTGATATGCGATATGTTGAATCCCACATCTATTGTTCCCGTTTCCCGTTATATTGTTCCCGTTTCCTGTTATATTGTTCTATGCTATCAACAGAGCTCAGGTCCAGTTATCATGTTACCCGTATCATTTACTGTATTTATTCTTGTTACATTGTATACTAGACATATAAGATCATAAAGATAACTTGGTATGGGGGAGACTTTACGGTTGATTAGATCATATCGGGTGGATGTCTGGATCCATTGTTTGTCCCACTGCAGAGGACGGGGTAGTGCTGGCTACCGTCTGTTACTCAGGAGCATCCCGTTATTATTTTAGCTCATTGAGATTCCCGTTACATGTTACAGCTCTAGTGGGCTGGCCCTGGTCTCAGCAGCCAGGGGTCTGTTTAAGGCCGTTGTCCCGGGTATGCACGGGATACACCCCCCGATAAGAACTCCTTGACCATGGGTTTCCAATTAACATAATAAAACAGTATACACAATAGTGACATCGGGAACACTTGTTTTTGGTCACTCTCTCGTTTGGATAATGGTACCCGTAGGCCATGTCCGGATGGGTTCGATTGGAGTGCGGGCTCCAGTATGAACTGCCAGTGGTATGGGACACTGGAAGAGATTGATTAAAATACCAGGTGGTACTGATTGCTACTATTGTATAAATGACATGACTTGCCTAATACATGTATGCTATCTTGTTACTGTTCATGCTACTTTATCCGATATCATGTTACCTGTATACTTGTTACTTTACCCGGTACATGTTATACTGTCTGTAGTGGCATACTCCTCATGTACATGTATGCTCTGCATTGCATATATTCTGTTTTTTGTATAGCAGCTATCAGTACTGTATATGCACAACACAATATTATGGTTATATTGCATATGCCCACCTGCATGTTCATATTGCATATGCCCACCTGCATGTTCACTGCTATCACGTCACCACTAGACAATAGTATGTATGATATAACTGACTGTAGACATGACCAGATGATAACCGGTTAGTAGGACGGCATTAAAAGATGACCTGTTTATATATTTCTATTGCTTACATATTTATAGATTGCTACTGCTTATTATATCCTTATTATATGGTATCACTAGTCCCACATTATGTATTATATCTTAGTATCGTGCTTGTATTACTATCGTATTTATTACTGCCTCCTTCATTTTACCACTCACTAGGTCACTTTCTGACGACCCTGGGTTTGCGTGCCCAGATTGGAGATCCGAGTTACCGTAGTATCGGAGAGTACCATGGAGTCACACAGGAGATTCCTCATCGGGACCCTTCATAGGTATCTTGGTGATTTATTTCTGTTATCTTATTTGTCCCTGTTTTTCCTATCTGTTATGATCACTAACCTCTTTCTACAGGTATTCTTGTACTTATTTCATGCTGGAACTCAGGTATTGATGGAGATTATTTATTGTACTGAGGCTTAGCATACGTACGTGAGGGTTTTTCCGCCCTGCGTATGTACATCGCCATAACATCTCCGTATCCTTGGGATCGGGGCGTTACACAAAGCCTCACCAGAAATCTAACTCATAGCTTCGCCAGGGAGAGTCAGCTCCGCCTGAAATCACATACGATTGCGAAGAAAGAGTATATGGTAACTCGCCACAGAAGACTTCTAGCTCCGCCGAAAAGCTTCTTTTCGGACTTCGCTAGAAACTGCCTCTAGCTCCGCTACGAGCTCAATGCGGGCGCTCCGCTGTTGGTCTGCTATGGTCAACCTTTGACCAATCAAATCTCCGAATGAGATCGGATCCAATCAGATCAAATCCAATTAAGATCAAATCGGAGATCAAATTTGGCAGTTGATTGCCACAATCTCTTGACTCTCTTAGAAAACGAACGAGTAAGAAGATCAGGAAAAATCCTCCAACGATATGGAAAGGATCAAACAGATCAAGAAGATCAACCGACCTGCCATTTCTAACTTCGCAGAAGCTGATCTTAGCCTCGCAGTAAGGCTACTTTCCAGATTCAAACAGATTCGATTCAATCTGTTTCCATACCTTCAGGGACGATCATACCCTTGCTCTCCCTATAAATAGCCCACCAGGGGTACAAGGAGAGAGACCTCTTCAGAAAACGGCACAGGCCACGCATACGCGCACGAAGAGAGACTTCTTCAAGAGGACTCCACAAGTAGAGACTTCTTCACGACGCACTGCGCACTCTTGAATTCAAAGACTTTTTAGAGAATTACTTCTCTATTCAGGGTGCTGATACCCTAACCCCTTCTTCTCAAGGAATCTCCGGAACCAGGCGAGAAGGAATTCCTAATTGAAGGCGGTTTTGAGAAGTAGCAAGAGGGTTCTACCAACCTTCTATTCTCTGATTCCCGAACCAGGCGAGAAGGGAATCTCATCGCTCGCATCGTCAAAGGGACAAAGTGGTCACGCGCTGACCAGACTCCTATCGGCACACTTCTCCAGAATCTCTGAGGAGATCTACTTGTAATCTTTTTTTTTAAGAATACTTGTAATTTAGCTCCTAAAACTCTTTTTTATTTGTAAGTTTTCCCCTTTGCAAATCTATGGAAAACAAGATGGAGACTCCGCTGGGGACTGTATTCTCCACTGCTGAGAATCAAGTGTCACAATGCGATGAACAGACCTTCGGGTCTAACTCTGAATTTAGAAAAGCCGGTGCAGCCAGAGCCCCTCTGGCTAAATCTTTAAGGAAAGTCTCTGCGGAGACAGGAAAGGTTCTCTGCGAACCTACTGCGGTTCTCTGGCACAACAAGGAAGCATGCTCGCAGCCCAAGTCCTGCACTCTCGAGAACTTGGTTGTCCAGTTCGATCAAAGAAGATTTGAAGAAGTCCTCTCTGGGGGTGGCCTAATGCTTCGAGCACGGAAGCATAGGAAGGTCTCCACGACCAAGGTTTCGAAGCAGAAACCAGAAGCAGAATTCTTCCAACACCCCTCGGCCTCGTGTGTGGCTAGTCAGGTTCCTTGTGAACCTAAGCGTCCTTTGTCAAAGCAGATGTGGAAGCCTAAACAGAAGTCTCTGTCCAAAGCTTCAGGCGTAGCTACGCCAAAACTGCGCCTCTCTCGCGAAGAAAAACGTAAGATGCCTGTCTGCTCCAACAATGCTACGGCCATAAAGTCAAGACGATAATCATACCATCGCCCAATTCAAGAGCAGCAATGCCTTGTGCCAGCCTCGTTTTCACAAGCGAGCTACTGTACCACAGCGTACTCACTGGGTCCACGGCCGCGAGGCTAGGGCCAAAGTGTTATCTAAGGCTAATCCCCTTCGCAGCAGCATAGCGAGTAAAGCACCACAGCGTGCTCCACTCTCCAGTTCGTCAAGCACTAAGCTCGCACCTGTTGGCGAAGCTAGAACTGAAGTACTATTCAGTGCTAATCCCTTCTGCAGGGATAGGAAGAACGGACATCATCCTGTGTATGCTCCAAAATGGCCTCTCCATGGGATTATTCAAGCTCTAATGGGCCTGACTTGCATGAACTCTTGACAAACAAGCGGAAGTTGGAGTCTTTCTGAACTACTTCCCCCTATTGTCAGCAAAGGGGATGCCAGCTGGTGACAGTCCATTCAGCTCGTTGCCGGTTACGACCAATCCTCGCCACTTCTCCATACCGGCAATCAGTCTTTGATCGGCTGTCTGTACATGTCCCAATGAAGCATCGCAAAAGGAGCATCTTACGAGATCCAGCCTCTGCATCTGTCAACATGACCGAAAGAGGACGAGAGTCCCCAGATCCAGATTACAGCCCAGGCTTAGGCGAAGTCTTGGTGCATGAAGAAGGTGTTTTCCGAAACACCAGATCTAGGGTGGCGATGCCCTATAATTATGAGCAGCCTTCCTTCTCAGCGGCCCTAACCTCGCCGCAGTCCAGGAGATCACCCCAACCATCGGATGAAGAAGATGAAGACAGTGGGTACGCCTCTTCGGTGACAGTTAGCTCAGTACGAACGGACAGAGCATCAGTCAATATGGCTGATAACGCTAACGACGACCTTCGTCGGCGCCTAGAATCTCAGGAGCAAACCTCCAGAACCCAGCAAGAAGCCCTAGACATATCCAACAGATGCTTGCTCGACTCCTCAGCAATCGGATGACAATGATGCCGGGAGCAATCACGATGATGAGGAACATTTCAGTAATGAGCAGCCAAAGACGGAGAAATCCAAGGAGGGTTCTTCCTTAGACGCCGAAGTCCTTAAAGGTCTCCAAGCTCAAATTTCATCCCTAGCTCAGAGGGATGAATTAAGAAAGTAGGGGCAATCCGTCCTTACCCACCGGAGTGGGATTCGGTGCCATATCCACCGAAGTTCCAACCACAACGTTGCATACGTAGATGGTAAGAGTTCGCCAAACCACACATCTACTACTTCCGGTCCCAGACTGGTTAATGTTATAAGCAATGACGCCATCATGGCTAGGCTGTTCATTGGCACCTTAAAGGGGGTGGCATTTGACTTGTTTCTGAAGTCTCCCTCCGGGCTCTATTAATTCCTGGATCGACCTGGAAACTCGGTTCCTCTCTCGTTTCTATGAGGACTATATCCGAAGTGACCATGGACAAGCTCCTCTCCCCGGTGCAGAAGAGGGCGAATCTGTCCGTGACTACATTGAGCGGTTCAGAAACTTATCCTTGATGTGCCCAGCAGGGATGCCATTCACTATGCTCTTACAGACATGCAGACACAACTTCTTAGACCAAGTCGAAGTTCGCATAGGGGCTTGTCAAAGCCCACACTTGGAAGGAATTGGTCGAACAAGCGGAGAATCCGAAATCGTCTAAAAAGTTCGAACCATCCACCCCTAGAGGCAAATGGGGTATGAACAGTAAAGGACGTAGCGACCTCCCGCAGTCTTCTCAAGCTAAAGGGAAAGAGACTATGTTTGTGGAGTTATCCGGAGACGTGCAGTCGAAGGCCAAGAAGAGCGTCTTCAACAATCAGGAGCCTAAGTTCCCTCCAAACAGTACTCCTTCAAAGACGATCAGTGGTCACGATATTCTATCTGCTCCACAAAGGGAATAAATGAAGCTACTAGATGCTCGACATCCTAATGAGATAGGACGCACAAATACCCCAAATACTGTCTCTACCATAGGATGATTCACCATCCTACCGACAAGTGCTATGTTCTCAAGGACAGAATACAAGCCTTAATTGATGTTGGGTTTCTGATATTGAAGACAGAGCAGAAGAAAGTCACTGCCATTATGGTGACTCTTGAGTTCGGCACCACCCAAAAGGTCACGGTTCTGACGAGACCTATCCATCCCCCGCGCCACGGTTTGGAAGTCAGGCATTCTTCAGCCATGACTCGAGATGATAAAGGTCTCGTTCCCCTAACATTAGAGACAGGGGAAGTTATGTGGATACACCAGACCTCGTCCAAGAAGTATAGCGGGATTCAAAGGAGCCCAACTTAAAGAGCAAATCTTGCAATGTCATCTCTGTCCTGCCAGACGATGGCAATCTTACATCGCTTCCCTCAGCGATTCAGAAGGAGAAAAGCATGCTTGCACGGCACAAGCCGATGCGCCTCAACAGACGGGCACCCGATCTGAAAATCATACTTGAGGCATATGAAAAGTCTACTGACGAGATACAACAAACAAACAACGTCAGTACCCAGACCACATCCACTCCAATTCCAACCAAGGGAAGAGAAGACCTAAAGAGGTACGAGTCGACCATGTGCTGAAGAAACATCAGGCCGAGGGTTTGATACACCCTTTTGTTTTGATATATTAGCTCAGCTGGCTAATATCCTGGCTCGTATCACAATACATGAGCTCCTTCGTCTCTCAAAAGAGACACGAGAAGCACTCAGGGATGCGCTAGTAAATTCCAGAATCCTTTCTGACATGCATGCCTGAGGTCCCTAACGATGACGTTCAGTCTCCTTGCCCAAATGTCATCACATACAATCAAGGTACCCGCTATTACATTCACGGTGGAAGATATGCTTCTCAAGACAACAAGCACGATCGACCTCTGTACTACACCGGATATATCGGTTCAACGTGCATTGAAAGAATACAAGTCGATCAGGGTCTGCACTGAGCATCATCCCCAAAAGGCTTCTCTACTTTCTCGGCATACGCTGTATAGGTTGTCCCCAACCACTATCTATATACGGTTTCAACGCCGGGAGCAGCCATCCACTTGGGAAAATTCGACTCCGTTGCATAATAGGGAGCCTGAAGTCAGAGTGACGTGTTATGTCATTGACGCTGACACATCATATAACCTGCTACTAGGACGACCATGAATCCATGCCACTGGATCGTTCCCTCTACTCTCCATCAATGCTTCAAATATGTTGAAGATAACGTGACAGTACGAACTGTCTTTGCTGAAAAGTACCCTTCAGAAGGGGGAAAATTACTTCACCGACGCTCTCCTGTATCAAGAGGCCGGTGGAACGTCTAAGGAACCATGCCAGACGATGATGAAAGTGGCAACGAGGCGGATTCAGAATCCGAAGCAGGCATGCCAGCCATTCTGATTGGCGAACCAATTATAGCATTCTTAATAATCCCAATGTAACACTCCTTCTGAAGATGAAGGTGAATGGGTAATTAATGATAACATTTCTTTTGATTATCCTGCGCGTATTGGGTAGATTAAATCCATTACAGATGGCTCTCTGCATATGCCCTTACATAAGCCGAGTGTGGCCAGCACACCTATGGAAGCTTGGAGGGGGCCACGCTAGTGATCCCTCCGTCCAAAGAAGGTCAGTCACCGATATCTTTGGTAGAACCCAACCACGGGAACCCACAGCTGCAGATTCAAGCTCAGAATTTAGACACTCTACTTCTTTCATTATGCGCGGTCAGACGCCATATTATGCAGAAAATGGGATACGACTTGAAGCATGGAGCGTACCTGAATTTTGGAAAAGGAAGACGCAGTTTGATGCGTAACTTTTTCCAAAAGGAAAATTTGCAAATTACTATAATAGTACACGCAGGGGTTGGGATACGTTACACCCACATCATCAATAACAGCTCAAGTCAAAGACGATGGACCAATTCCATCACATTCGGCCTCATCCTCCGAGTGGGACTCAGAGTGTCAGTGTAGAGGAAAGTTCGAAAACCTCATTGTTAATATGACTTCAAGCAGTCAATTAGAACCTGCAGAGGCTGCTGATGAGGAACCATAGGCCCAGCAATTAAACCTCCAGTGGGAAAAGTGATTCGAGCTGCGCGAACCACCTTACTGAAGACAAGGTGATGCAGGTCAACTTAGGAGTTCCAGATCACCCAAACCATTTTATATTCAAATCCTATCACTTATAGAAAAAGAAGAATTGATAATGCTCATAAAAGAGTATAGATGCCTTCGCATGGAGCATACGAAGACATGCCAGGACTTCATCCACAAGTCGCTATGCATCGGCTAAACATCAGCCCGACGTCAACCGGTCAAGCAAGCAACAACGTCGGTTTGCCCCGAACATTATGGAAGCTATTGAAGCCGAAGTTCACAAGCTCATTGCATGTGGCTTCATCCGGGAGGAACAACATCCAGATTGAGTAGCTAACATCATCCCCGTCCTCAAGAAGAACGGGAAAATACGGATTTGCATCACTACCGTGATCTCAATACGGCCTGTCCTAAAGACGAGTTCCCATGTGCCCATTACCGACGTCATGATTGACAACACATGCGGATTCGAAAGGATGTCTTTCATGGACGCTTTTCAGGGTACAACCAAATTAAGATGTCCCCGATGACGAGAAGCATACTTCGTTCTGAACACCATTGGGGGTATACTGCTACACACTGTAATGCCCTTCGGACTAAAGAACGCCGGGGCACCTATCAGCGGGCATGAGTACAATCTTCCGCGATCATCTCCGAAAAATGATAGAATGCTATGTCGACGACATTGCTGTCAAAAGCCGCAACAAGGATGAACATCTCCGCGACCTGAGAACGATGTTCGATATAATGCGGGCTTATCAGCTAAAAATGAACCCGACAAAATCCTTCTTGGGAGTCAAGTGGCAAGTTCCTTGGGTTTTTTGTCACATCGAAAGGGATTCATCTAGACCCAGAAAGTCAAAGCCATTCCGAGCATGCATCCACCGAGGAACCTTAAAGAGCTTGAGGCTTGCAAGGCAGCTGGCTTATATCAGAAGATTCATTGCAAATCTCTCGGGCCACTGTCAACCGTTCACCCGACTCATGAACAAGTGCTTCCTTCGTATGGGATCAAGCTTGTCAGAAGCTTAATGAAGACATCAAGAGATATCTCACAAAGCCTCCAGTCTTAGTGGCCCCTATATCAGGGAAACCATTCTTACTTTATGTAAAGCTCTGGACTATTCCCTCGGTGCCCTCCTCGCTCAAAAGGATGACAATGGTCTGAGCACGCCATTTATTACCTGAACAGGACCCTCATAGGAGCAGATCTCACTACAATCCTATCGAGAAAGAGTGTTTAGCTCTCATCTTTGTTTTCAGAAGACGCGACATTATTTGGTCGGCCAAACCATACATGTCATTTCCAGAGTGAACCCTTTGCGTCTTCTATGACGAAGCCAGGATCATTGAATTCAAGATTGGCTAAGGGGCACTTTTATTGTCTCAATACGACATGATCTTTACCCCTCAGAAGGCGGTTAATGGCCAGGCCCTTGCAGTGTTCTTGGCTGCTCATCCAGTTCCGGAACATTCAAAACTTCACGAAGATATCCCTGATGAAGTCTTCGAGTCTAATGCAACCTCAGAAGAGGAAGTGTGGCAAATGTTCTTCGATTGAGCATCGCGAATGGGCCCTAAGGCAAGATAATTGCTTGAGTGGGGCTTGTGTTTGTCTCCCCACAGAATCATGTTCTTCCCAGAGCATTTTCCTTGACAGAATCATGCTCCAACAATGTAGCGGAATATAATGCTCTGCTTATGGCCTTCAACTCGCCCATAGGAATGGGGGTACATACCTCGAAGCTTATGGCGATTCAAAACTGATCATTAGTCAGGTTAAAGGGAATATGAGGTCCGCCATGAGGACTTGGTGCCTTATTATCACACGGCCATCGAATTGGCTAACCTATTTGAAGGCTTCTAGTCGGGCATGTGTCTCGATCTCAGAATATCAAGGCACTCTCTTGCTGCATTAGCAACAACACTAGCCTTGCCAGCCGACACCGAGTATCACCTCACAGTCGCAACTCGACATCTTGTATGCTCTAAGCATATGTTAAGAACCCGAGAAGTCTATAATGTCTCCACGGATCTTGAGCTGAGAGATTGGCGCTTTCCTCTCATTGACTATGCTTTGCACGGTCTGCTTCCAAATGATCCTAAAGAAGCGGCATCTATCAGACGAAGGTCTCTCCGTTTCTACTACGATCCAACTTTGAAGACACTTTACCGTCGTTCATATGACGGTGTCCTCCTCCGTTGCCTTTCTCATTCAGAGGCACAGGAAGCGCTTAAAGAAACACACGACGGCATTTGCGGAGCTCATCAGCCAGGTCCAAAACTTAAAGACAGGTTGCATAGGCTTGGATATTATTAGCCAACTATGATAGCCGATGCCATCCAATATGCACGAAGGTGTAAAGCATGTCAATCCATGCGGACTTCATACACCAACCTTCGGAGTTACTCCACCCGACTGTTGCTTCATGGCCATTTGAAGCATAGGGAATAGATGTCGTAGGGCCAATTAGCCCCTCTTCGACAAAAGGTCACCGATTTATCCTGGCAATAACTGACTACTTTTCAAAGTGGCCAGAAGCTATACCATTAGCCGAAGTCAAAACCTCTAATGTGGTTAACTTCATCAAACACCATCTCATCTATCGATTTGGTGTCCCTAGGCGGATCATCCACGATAACGGTCCCCAATTCATAAGTCAAGTATTCTATCGGTTCTGAGCTAAATATCGAATTCAGAATGTGGCTTCAACTGCCTATAATCCTGCCGCCATGGCTTGGCGGAAGCATTCAACAAATGATCATCAAGCTACTCAAGATGTTTGTCTCCTCGAACAAGCGAGATTGGGACGAAAAGCTTGGTGAATGTCTCTGGGCCTACCGAACCACGGTTCGGACACCGACAGGCAATACGTCTTTTTCCTTGGTATATGGGTGTGAAGCAGTCATCACATTAGAAATCCAGATGCCGTCATTGCGAGTAGCTCTGACCACTAAAATCACATCAGAAGACAATGATCGGTTACGTCTTCAAGAGCTCGAAGCCCTAGATGAGAAGCGACTACAAGTTCAGCAACATATTGAGCTGTATCAAGCTCGAATTCAAAAGCCCTCAATAAGAAGGTCAAACAGAGAGTCTTCCAAAAGGAGACCTAGTTTTAGCCGTCAGACGACCGATGATTATGACGCACAAGACCAAAGGCAAATTTCAGCCTAAATGGGAAGGACCGTTTGTAATAGAAACAGTCTATTCAAACGGAGCATACCGCCTTATGACTTTAGATGGCGACCTACTCATAATGCCGATCAATGGCAAGTTCTTAAAGAAGTATTAAGCTCAATCAAGGATCCTTCTCATGATCAAGTTAACACTACACCTCTGATCAAGATCTTCTTGTCCAAAGTACACACAAAGAGAGCCTTTCTCTTCCTCCAAGCGAGATCATACAACCGTAAACCAGTAGGAACCTGGTCGTGCACCGGTTGTCCCGAAGACGAATCAAGGTTATGCATACATTAACCAGATATCCAACATCCTTAACGATTAAGGATAGAGGAAAATGTTGGCATGTAAGCCCAACATAAGTCCTCGATACTCATCATGCTGAGGGGAATAGCATGGCTAGCCCAACTCAAACGGTAGTTGGTAAAGGCATATCAAACCCGTTGACAGCTGAGGGTTTGCTAAAAATCCTAAGGGACCTGTTCCCATTTGATTCCCCCTCCAAAATCACTTACCAATTCTCATCCATAGAATGGTAGGGCCACATATGCATTTCGCTGTTACGTTAATGATTAGTCGCTAATATTGCATATTTAGTATCATATTTCCATACTTATTTTAGAATAAAAGCCTGCATTGTCCTAATTACTTGTTTAATTTATTTGCAGGCCCAATCCTTAAGGAGATGAAGAGAATGAGCCCAAAAGCCCACCAGAATTCTGAATTAAATCAGAATTAATTCGCACACACTAAATCAGGGCAAAATCAAGAGGTTGAAACAGGTGAGAAGAATCCTCTCAGAATCAATCGGTTAAAGCCAAGAATCCAAGGCCATTTTGTCAGAATCCAGGGATCAAACGAAGAAACCAACACAGGATAAAGCCAGAAGAAACTCCCAGGGTGACCCACCAACAGGGTGTGGCCACCTGGCACACCCTGGCCGCGGAAACGCGGCCTGAGCCGCGTTTTCGCGGCTTTGTTGGGAGTTGGGGAGAGTTTGCTCCCCCGACCTCCCCGAATTCTGGTTGTTGGGTTTTTGGCCTATAAAAGGGCAATTGTTGTGCTGAAATTGGACGAATGCAGAGATAGGACTTAGCCAAGCTTTTCATTTCTAGGTTTAGGTTTTTCTTTTCTTTTTTATGTAACTTGTATGTAGGCTTAGGTTAGATGATGATTCATGTAAGTAAGAGAGAGAGGCTGATGTTGAGAGTGACACCGATGTACTCCTCCTCCTTTCTTCCATTGTCTCAGTAAGTAATAAAGGTAAAAGCTTCTTTTTGTGTTTATGTTTTTTTTGCTTTCCTCTTCCTCTTTCTACTTTACCTTGGTGGTATTTGTTGAGTCTACAAGTGAATTCCAAAGCAAGTATAACTAAGCTACGTGAGAGCCAGCGATAGTTCATGAAGACGTTCTCCTCTTCCAAGCTCCGCATCACTTCGTTCTTGATATGCTTGATGATATAATGTGCACGGGGACTGAGCTCGAGCTTATGATCTATGCGTTGAACGCCTCCGAAGCAAAAAGGTAGAACTTGTAAAAGGTTTCCAAGTAAGTCTTCAACTCAACCTAGGTAAGTATTTCTTCATCTTCTTTTCTTTCATTTCTGTAAATTAAATCACCACATCTCCAACTCTTTCTTCTCCACTCACTCCATTTGTACATAGTCGCTTTTATTGTTTTCTGATTTTTCCACCTTCTTCATCTCTCATTTTCTCTCTAATTTTAACATAATCCTTTTTCCTTTCTTAACTTAAAAACAGAGAAGAATCTTCGCTTTTCTTCTTAATGATTTCAATAAAGAACTGTAAAGCTTCCATCGCAAACCCTCCTTGTGGATCACGACCCGCATAGCCACTTGCTATAGCGGAAGAATTGAGCACTTGCACAAGTTTATTATTAGATCTGAAATTTTGTATTTTGTGTGCAGGTTTGGCCTCAATCAGTTAACACTAACCTATGACAGTGATTCCCTCGTTTCTCCCCGTGAAAATGAGACCTCCAAAATCACTTACCAATTCTCATCCATAGAATGGTAAGACCACATATACATTCCGCTGTTATGTTAACATTAAACCTATGACAGCAATTCCCTCGTTTCTCCCCGTGAAAACGAGACCTCCAAAATCACTTACCAATTCTCATCCATAGAATGGTAAGACCACATATGCATTTCGTTGTTACGTTAACACTAAACCTATGACAGTGATTCCCTCGTTTCTCCCCGTGAAAACGAGACCTCTTCCCAAATTCCACACCAATTTTTGAGCTTGGTGCGTCTTAATCGGTTATGTCATTGCGACCTCTGAACCAGCAGACAGCCAAGTCTCGATTTTGAGCTTGTTGACATTTACAAAAGACAAGTCTCAACCCCGAGCCCTGTTGACATTTACAAAAGACAGGTCTCGATACTTGTTGACATTTACAAAAGACAAGTATCACCAATCTTGAGCTTGGTGGCGTCTCAGTTGGTTATGTCATTGCGACCTCTGAACCAGCAGACAGCTAAGTCTCAACCCCGAGCCCTGTTGACATTTACAAAAGACAGGTCTCGATACTTGTTGACATTTACAAAAGACAAGTATCACCTACCTTGAGCTTGGTGGCGTCTCAATCGGTTATGTCATTGCGACCTCTAAACCAGCATACAGCTAAGTCTCAACCCCGAGCCCTGTTGACATTTCAAAAGACAGTCTCGATACTTGTTAACATTTACAAAAGATAAGTATCACCAATTTTTTAGCTTGGTGGCGTCTTAACCGGTTATGTCATTGCGACCTCTGAACCAGCAGACAGCCAAGTCTCAATTCCGAGCTTGTTGACATTTACAAAAGACAAGTCTCAACCCCGAGCCCTGTTGACATTTACAAAAGACAGGTCTCGATACTTGTTGACATTTACAAAAGACAAGTATCACCAATTTCGAGCTTGGTGGCGTCTCAACCGGTTATGTCATCGCGACCTCTGAACTAGCAGACAGCTAAGTCTCAATTTGAGCTTGTTGACATTTACAAAAGACAAGTCTCAACCCCGAGCCCTGTTGACATTTACAAAAGACAGGTCTCGATACTTGTTGACATTTACAAAAGACAAGTATCACCAATTTTTGAGCTTGGTGGCGTCTTAACCGGTTATGTCATTGCGACCTCTGAACCAGCAGACAGCCAAGTCTCAATTCCGAGCTTGTTGATATTTACAAAAGACAAGTCTCAACCCCGAGTTCTGTTGACATTTACAAAAGACAGGTCTCGATACTTGTTGACATTTACAAAAGACAAGTATCACCAATTTCGAGC
Organism: Agave tequilana; assembly: GCA_038442645.1. Taxonomy (NCBI): domain Eukaryota; kingdom Viridiplantae; phylum Streptophyta; class Magnoliopsida; order Asparagales; family Asparagaceae; genus Agave; species Agave tequilana. Next base: position 638 of record JAVJIF010012575.1, on the reverse strand, counting down.
TTGGTGGCGTCTCACTGGTTATGTCATCGCGACCTCTGAACCAGCAGACAGCTAAGTCTCAATTTTGAGCTTGTTGACATTTACAAAGACAAGTCTCAACCCCGAGCCCTGTTGACATTTACAAAAGACAGGTCTCGATACTTGTTGACATTTACAAAAGACAAGTATCACCAATTTCGAGCTTGGTGGCGTCTCATCGGTTATGTCATTGCGACCTCTGAACTAGCAGACAGCTAAGACTCAACCTTAAGCCTGTCGACATTTACAAAAGACAGGTCTCATCTTTCGATCCAACAAGGACAGTTTTCGGGCTTGATAGCGTCTTAACCAGTTACGTCATCGCGGCCTCTGAACTGACAGATAGCCAAGTCTCATTATCAATCCAACAAGGACTATGTTCTCAAGTGGCTGCAATACAACTTGGAAAGGACATTCAGCAAATGAAACGAGTTGGAGATTCGACAAGGAATCAAAACAAAAAAAGAAATTTTCATTGATTCCAAAAGGAGGGGATACATGGAGGCACGTATACTACGACCTACGGGCGTACATCATAAGATCTGGTCCGCTCTTCAAGGGAAGCCAGCCTCGTCCTCCTGTCATCAGCAGCCTGGCAAGCGCCTGCGACCTCAGCTCAG
>JAVJIF010012574.1:0-97896 GCA_038442645.1 Agave tequilana | reverse complement strand
GTCATGATTTTTTCAGAATTTTTTAAGCTTCCTATGTAGCGTTTTGCGCGTATCGTCCGAGTCCGATCCGAGTCGCCGAGACCGATCCGTCTCGGTGCCGGCCGAGTCAGCGGCCGAGACCGAGACTTTGAACCATGACCTTAAGACCCATGAGATAAAAAGGAAGGCTAGAGAAGAGATAGTTCCTCAAAAGAAGAAAATAATCTCTTTCAAAACCACTTTCATCTTCTCCGACGAAGATGATGAAGAAGAAGATGATGAAGAACTCTCCCTCCTTGTGAAGAATGTTAGGAGAATGTACAACAAGGTAAAATTCAATAATAGAAGAAGATGGCAAGGAAAGGAAGAAAAGAAGATCATTTCTTCAATTGTCGGAAGCCGGGCCACATGGTCGCGGAGTGTCCGGAGAATAAGAGTAAACCCTCTACCTCCAAGAAGCCCTACAAAAAGAAGGCTCTAAAAGCTACATGGGACTCGGAGAGTGAATCCGACGGAGAAGTTGACACGTTCATATGTGTTTCATGGCAAATAATAACACACTAATAAGGTAACCTCTGAATCATCTCTTGACGATTGTGAATTATCTATGGATGAATTAGGTGAAACTTTTGAAGAATTATCTCACAATTATGATTTTCTTTAAAAAAATATTTAAAAATGAAAAGGAAAATGAAACTCTCAACAACAAAATTATCATACTCACAAAAGAAAAGGATGATTTGTTTTTCACTCTCACATCAACTAAAAAAAATTTTGATGCTTATAAGATTTTATGTAAAGCTAAATTTTTACTAATAAATAAAGATGAGATTTCTATCCTAAAGAATAAAATTATCTCTTTAGGAGAAGTATTAAAGAAATGTGAATTTGACAAAACTAGATTGGAGGTTATGTTTCCTAAGAAACATACCCCAAAGAAACAAACTCATACTACACACACCCATACTCATAAATTACAATATTTGCACACACACTATGCTAAACACACAATACAAACCAAACATATTCACACTCCACACACTCATCATGCCTTCATTTATGGTAAAATTTATGCATGTACTTATTGTGGCCAAAAAGATCACCTGGCTAAATTTTATTTTGATAGAATAAATACTTCTAATAATCATATTTGGGTTCAAAATGCTAACATCAAAGGACCCAAGAAAATTTGAGTACCAAAATCAACAAATTTGTTACATGATATAGGTATACTCCAAGGCTCCACGAAGTAGGGAGCGGTGATATCTTGATAGTGATTGCTCAAGGCACATGACGTGGGATATCAACAACTTCGTAAGCCTATCAAGGTACCATGAAGGTGGCACCGTCACTTTCGGTGGCACCGTCACTTTCGGAGATGACTCTGAAGGAAAGATTGTTGGTATAGGCGTTATGCTAATCAAATGCACTTTTAAAACTAGTTAAGATGTATTATGCAAGCGATCACTAAAAACAAGAATTGAAGCCGAATTCCCGGTGAAGGGCTCTAGAACTTCTCCTCTTTGATTCCTCTAGATAATGAGTTGAGGTGCTTAATTGCTTCCTTATTGATATGAGTATAGACCGAAAATGCAAGAAGATGGGAATGAAAGCTATAATGAAAAGCAAGACAAATAATATCACAAGTATATAAATATAAAGCAATAAGGAGCAAGATAAAATCAAACGCAAACACAAGAGAATTTGTTTCGAGGTTCGAGCCACTGCTCTACGTCCCCGCCTTCACTACTACGAAGGATTTCCACTATATCCAGTAAGGGAACTTCCATAAAGGAACCTTACACCAAAGGGATTATAACTTGATCTACTCAAGACCGGAGTACCCAACTTCAACAACTTTATCCTCCACACAAGAGAAAGCATAAGCCAATAGATTACAAGGCACTTGGTGATCTAGCTAAACCACAAACACTCTCTTACAACTTCTTATAGAGTGAAATATAAATTGAGACTCAAGAAGCTAAGTGAGAGAAGAAATTCAGTTAAAGAGATTTAGAAGACTCAAAACCAACTGAAAAAGCTTTGGAAAAGGAAAAACTTTGAAATAGAAAGCTATAAAACACTTCCCTCTTAAAAACTCTTAAAAACTTAGATATTTTTCTTGTTGAAAACCAAAACCCATGACCACTATTTATAGGCAAAGGATGAATAGCATTCATAAGTGATGTCAGGTCATTTAGGGTGAGTTTAGCCACTTGAAGCCAAAACTGATAGTTGGAACTCACTAAAACCAAAACAGATTCAAAAACTAGTCGTTATGCCAACATGGACGCGTGCCGGTCGACCGCCATGTCACTCAGAAAAGAGCCGTTGGCTCCGGTCAATCGCCCGGTCGACCGTTGGTTATATTAAAAAGGAAATTTTGAATTGTCGAACAGAGAGCAAGGCACATTCAGTCGGTCGATCGGGCGGTCGACCGACAAACGTGCACGCCCTTGGCCAAAGGCCCAGTCGACCGGCCGGTCGACCGTTCTGGCCTGTAATAGACAACGGTCGACCGCACGATCGACAGGTAGAGCCTGAAACAGTTAAAAAGCAGATTTTTGAACTTTAAACAATTTATATTTTGTATTGGTTTGAGGGCTATGTAGCATAGTATAGGGGAGAAAATACACGTTCTAAACTTGATATAAAAATTTGAAGAAAAAAATTATGGAACATGTATTAATACCAAACTTACAACAAAACCAATACTACCCAAAACTTGTATATTTTGAAATAATATTTTTTTTTGTGTAACTTCTTGAGCACTTCTATCATATTCTACTTTTTAACATACTAAAAATCTTACAAGGGTTTAGGTGACTACAAAATCTTCAATCGGGCTTCTCCATTTGTATCGTTTGAGTGTACTGAGTTCTGATCCCGTATTTGAGTCTTCTTGAGTGTACAACACCTTCCTTTTGAGGAAGAAACTCCTTGAATCCTTAGAACCCTAAAATAATCTTAACCACTTAAACTTGATTAGTACAAATAACCACACATGTTTTGTTATCATCAAAACCATAAAACCGGGTGACTGAAACCTTAGGCCAACAACCTCCCCCTTTTGATGCATGACAAAAAGGGAGAGAAATATTTTGAGTTATTATTCTTTACCATGCACACTATTAAGATTTGTAAAAAGATTTGTAAAGTTCATTTTTGTTATAATTTGTAAAGTTCATTTTTTATATATACATTGTATGACTTGCTCAAATTAAATTTAAGTCATAATGTTTCTTTTCTTGTACTTGATAGATAGCATAATTTGAGGGGGAGCTTTTCAAGCTCTTTCACATCTTTTTTTCTTAAATAACTCATATGTTTTGTCATCATCAAAAAGAGGGACATTGTTGGCCCAAGGTTACAATCACCCGGTTTTATGATTTTGATGATAACAAAACATATGCGGTTATTTGTATTAATCAAGTTCAAGTGGTTAAGATTATTTTAGGATTTTAAGGATTCAAGGAGTTTCTTCCTCAAAAGGAAGGTATTTATAGACTCAAGAAGACTCAAATACGGGATCAAAACTCAATACACTCAAACGATCCAAATGGAGAAACCCGAATGAAGATCTTGTAATCGCCTAGACCCTTGTAAGATTTTAGTATGTTAAAGAGTAGAATATGATAGAAGTGCTCAAGAAGTTACACACATAAAAATGCACGTTTTCAAAATATACAAGTTTTGAGTAGTATTAGTTTTGTTGCATGTTTGGTATTAATACATGTTTCATAATTTTTTTCAAATTTTTATATCAAATTTAGAACATGTATTTTCTCCCCTATGCTATGCTACATAACCCTCAAATCAATACAAAATATTTTAAAAATTGTTTGAAGTTCAAAACTGCTTTTTAACTGTTTCAGGCTCTACCGGTCGACCGTTGTCTATTACAGGCCAGAACGATCGACTGGCTGGTCGACCGGGCCTTTGGCCAAGGGCGTGCTTGGCCGTTTGTGCACGTTTGTCGGTCGACCGCCGATCGACCGACTGAATGTGCCTTGCTCTCTGTTTTGGTCGGTCGACCGGGGCGGTCGACCTACAATTCAAAATTTCTTTTTAATATAACCAGCGGTCAACCGGAGCCAACGGTTCTTTTCTGAGTGACATGGCGGTCGGCCGGTCGGTCGACCGGCATGCGTCCAGGTTGGCATAACGGCTAGCTTTTGAATTTGTTTTGTTTTTAGTAAGTTCTAACGGTCATTTTTTGCTTCCAAGTGGCTAAATTCACCCTAAATGATCTGGCATCACTTATGAATGTTATTCATCTTTTACCTATAAATAGAGGTCATGGGTTTTGGTTTTCAACAAGAAAAATATCTAAGTTTTCAAGAGTTTTCAAGAGAGAAGTGTTTTATAGCTTTTATTTCAAAGTTCTTCCTTTTTCAAAGCTTTTTCAGTTGGTTTTGAGTCTTCTAAATCTCTTTAACTGAATTTCTTCTCTCACTTAGCTTCTTGAGCCTCAATTCATATTCCACTCTATAAGAAGTTGTAAAAGAGTGTTTGTAGTCTTGCTAGATCACCAGCTGCCTTGTAATCTATTGGCTTGTGGTTCCTCTAGTGTGGAGGATAGAGTTGCTGGAGTTGGGTACTCTGGACTTGAGTAGACCAAGTTGTAATCCTTTTGGTGTAAGATTCCTTTGTGGAAGTTCCCTTAGTGGATATACTGAAAATTCTTCATAGTGGTAAAGGTGGGGACGTAGAGCAGTGGCTCGAACCTCGAAACAAATTCTCTTGTGTTTGTATTTGATTTTATCTTACTCCTTATTGCTTTACATTTATATACTTGTGATATTATTTGTCTTCCTTTTCATTATAGCTTTAATCTTCTTGAATTTTCGGTCTATACTCATATCAATAAGGAAGCAATTAAGCACCTCAACTCATTATCTAGAGGAATCAAAGAGGAGAAGTTCTAGAGCCCTTCACCGGGAATTCGGCTTCAATTCTTATTTTGAGTGACTGCTTGCATAATACATCTTAACTAGTTTTAAAAGTGCATTTGATTAGCATAACACCTATTCACCCCCTCTAGGTGTTTTTCATCTGCCTCTTAAGCATGGCCGGTAGCCCAAGCATCTGCAGATCCTCCCCCTTGGCCGGCTCTTCATCAGGCCGAGAACCACCCTCCGCGGTGATCACTACCGTGCACCCATGGCCGCCGGCGAGCAACACCACTTCAGCCACCCCGACAGCCCCCCCCCCCCCACCGAAGCACTCTTCCACCTCCGCCTCCCTCCGTCAAGCCGCCGCTTTGTCGAGGCTTTGCTGAGACTCCTCTCCTCGTTATCCTTTCCACGGTGTCGCCAGAGGCGAGGCCATCACTGAGCATCCCGCCTTGCCGCCGAGATCGTCGCCGGAGTTTCCTCCTCCCCCAGTCGTGCCTCCATGCTATCATGCACAAGCCCACGCATAGCCATGCTTCCCTCTTATCCCAGGTCCTTCTCTCTCCCCTTCTCTGTACATTGAAATGTGTGTGTGTGTTTATATGTGTGTATATTTAATTATGTGTGATATGTGTGTGTGAGTTTGTAGTTGTGGATATTTGTGTTATTTGTGTGTTAATGTATGCGTGTGTGTGTTTGCGTAAGTGGGTGTTGGGTGATTGTGTGAAATGTGTGTAATTGTGAATATAAGTGTATGTATGTGCATGTGTGTATACCTGTATGTGGGTGTAAGTTGTAGACATGTATATATGTGGTGTGTATGTGTGTACGGGTATCAGTGTATGGTGTACAAGTGTGTTTGTATATACGTGTAGGTGTGTGACTATGTTGGTGTCTCTCCCTATATCTCAGTGTCCCTCTTTATGTATGTATGGTTGCGTGTTATAGTGATTCGGATCTGATCGTGCGATCTGAACCCGCTAACCGAAGACCCGAACCCGATCCGGATTCGTGTTCGCAGAGTGTCGTTACGCCAGGCAATTCGAAGACCGACAAACGAGATGATTCAGAGATCCGTACCGGTTCGTGCAGTGCAGACCTGATGGCGATTCAGACCAGAAATCGCGTCATTTCATATGAGTGTTTACTTTTACATTATTGTTATTTTCTGTTATCTTCTGTTTAATTATTACCATGTTCAGATATTATTTATACATGTTAATTACTGTTCATGACCATGCTCACTTCAGTGATATCTATATCAGAGTAGTAGTGTTTTGAAGCGAGAAGGTACTTAATAAATTGTCGATCGGATATTTTGAGTTAGCTTTTCAATAGTCAATACTTTGATCTTTTAATGGATTCAATTGGAATAAAGATTGACTTGAGATTTTGAGAACAGATTAGATAAGTTAGAATAGTGGACTCTACTGATTTGTAATATATTATTTGAAATGAATTATTGTTATTGGAAGAGTAGATTATTTTGGTGGTGATAGATTAGATATATCCTCGATGTTAGATGTGTTTGGATTCGATGTTTGTCACTGAGATTAATATTTGATTTGTTATTATTTAGTTTGTTACATTTTAATTCAGATCTAGATAAGAAGGATTTGGATTGGGATCTTATCGATCTGGAGAATGAATAGCTGGTGATTGTACTTAAGTAAATGAATTTTGTGGGAATCATTATCGGACTTGATCTCTATTTATTTGATGATAACTTAGATGAGAATTTAACTGGATATTAGAAATTTATTTAAAAATGATGTAGCTTTATAAAAGACGAGATCTTAGACTTGGACCCATCAGTAGATTAGATTGGGCGGAATTAGAGGATCGAATATATATTCTATTGATCTGTTACTTTGATTTTTGGATCTTGTGATTTGAGCTCGAGTGTAATAGGAGTGGATTGGTGACCTTGACCAGATTGGGCAATGAGGATTTGACTAAAAGTAGCTGAGTATATATTCCAATATGTTGGAACTTGGATGCACTAGTAATTTAGAGGGATACATTGATGACTTAGAAGATTAGAGTAGATTGGTACTGATGAGAGAACTGATCATTGATTCATTGAGGTGGTGGCTTGTTGTATTAGATACCTTGACATGGATTGAGATGTGATGTTCATGGTGATAGTAGTGAGACTATAAGTCGATGGATCAGTTACTGTTATATGCAGTACGAATAGATGAGATCTTAATCAGTTCTATATGAGATTGTACACTGACTAGACGGTGCAGGACTGTTATTGTATATTTCATGTTACTGAGAAATTACTGAGAAAGTATTGTTAGACCGTAACATCATGGTACTCTTTTACTGTTTATCATATACACGGTTACTGTTATTGTTCATTGTTATTGTTATTTTTACCGTGTATACGATTACTGTTCACTGTTACTGTACTGTTATTGTCACTGTATTGTCCCAATATTCTAGGCAACATAGGTATTGATTGAACTAAATAATAATGTAAATGGACAACTTACACTGAGATTTGAGAAAATGATGGACTAGATAGCGTTTGCATTTTGGGTGGACCCAGGATACAAGTTGCACAACCAGGGTTCCGGGGGATGACTGACATCTGTATTGTTTATATTGTTATTGTTATTGTTATTGACGCCCTAACGATAGGACCTGATTCAGTGCGAGGTGATTGGGTCGTGATTTCGGGTATCTACAGAACCCACCTAAAATATAAACAATGTCTCCAACCGATCATTTTCATTAACTTAGAATCCCGATTGACATGTGTGGTAAGCGTAGTATGAAATGCGTCTATTACAGGTGACAATTGGTGTTCGCTGACATAATTAATAATAATGAACTGTCCATAATGAATTGTGACTGATTGTGTTCGCCTGATACATGTATGCTATGTTGGACACTCGATGGTACACATGACCTGATTGTACACTGGACTTTAGCACTGACTACTTTTATTATTGTTTATATATGTTATTGCGTTCTTGATAATCTGAGTGTTTTATTATCATATTGTATTTCATCACTTTATATGCATATGCACATTTCCCTCATTTTATACTCATTGGGAGTTCTGACTCCCTGAATTGCATATCCAGGTCTATGTATGTTTTCTTGTTGATCATGTATTTGGGGAGGATCACACGTGTTACGAGGAGCTCGGAGTTCTCTTTGTTTGATCATCCGATATGGGTATTATTTCTTATCTTCCCCTTTTTCTTGTTGATTCTCTATATCATTCAGACTCATTATTCTATTGATTATTCATAGAATAGAGATATCACGTGTAGAAATTTGTATGTCATATTGCAGAGATGTTGATTCTTCGTAATAATTATATAGCTTGTTCAGGTTATTTTAGGCTTAGCGTGTATACGTGGGATATTCTCCTCGCGTATATACGTCGCCGACTCTCGTCGCGACTCTGTTTTCGCGTATTTTGAGAAGCGAGGTGTGACAGTTTTGTTAGCATAACTTTACAATCTCTCTATTCTAACCTATCAAAACTCGTAGCAAGAAAAAAGTTCTATTTGTTTGCAAAAAATAAAGGAGGCAGAAAATAGATTTGTTTGGGAAAGCAACCTGCCTAAAAAAAAGATAAAATATTTGAAAAGAGGGAAAATCATCCTTTAAGGGCATCTCCGTATGGGCTCTCTATCTTCTCTCTCTCTCTCATTTAGAGAGCAAAATTAGTAAATTGAGCTCCAATGCTACTCTTTATGTAGCTCTATATTTTAGAAGAGGGCCCCAAGCTCTCAAAAGTAGAGAATCAAACTAACTCTTTACTATATTTATTATTATTTTAAATTATCACAAATTGCTTTTAAATAATACAAAAGCGTCCTTTGTCAAATTGACTTTTTAAAAAAATATTCAAAATAGCTCAATTTAGAGAGCTTCCTTGAAGGAATCATAGATGAAATAAATTTAAGAGCTTCTTAAATTAATATTCTCCCTAAAATAATTCAAATTTCGGGAGCCTCCCTCGGAGTTGCTCTAATTCCTCTTCTGTAATCGACCCCATTCAATTTCCACCACATTTCATTGAGAACTTAAATACCCATTTGACAAAAAGCAACATAGATCCATAAAATTAAAATTTGGCTTAAACAACAGCGGAAAATTATTTTTATTTTAAATAAAAATAGAAATGGCACGGGTCAGGTTATTTTGGGGTTGTGTGAATTCGAACCAGGGAAGGAGAGCGCCTATTCCTCTTATTTCTATTCTTCTTCTTCTCTGATGTAGCCCTTTCTAGTTCTACTTCATCGTCATCCTCATCATCATCGTCATCAGCTTCTTTTTCTTCTTCTTCTCTTTCATCCTCTTGTAATTCTTGTTCGTCTTCTTCCTCTTCTTCATCAACTTCGGGAATGGAATCGGAGTCGGAGTCGGAGTCGGAGTCGGAGGAAGAGGAGGAAGAGGAGGAATCGGAGCTGTCGCCGCCTCGCTTGTAGAACCGCCGCTTTATCATTTTTTTTTTTTCCCTTCTCTCGGGAGGAGAGAGTGAGAGACCAGCGAGAGGGCTTCTGTAGTCTGCTGCGAGGTTTTCGTTTGCATAAAACCCCTTTTACACGCAACTTTAGCAAGAAAAGCCTTTTTGGGTTTTGGTTTGCGCTTACACCCTCCGTTAAACATTCTTTATGAAGATGCAATAAATTTTAGTCTATTTGTTCCCATTAATGTACGTATCCAATATCGAATAAGAGTATTATTTAATGTCCCCCGTGTAGCCTTGTGTTTCTTTACCGGGTCGTGAGCCCCGCTCTCCATGTGAGGTATCAAGTTTTAAAGCTCATGCTCCGCAAATATTATTTAATTATTTTCAGTCACCGTGATCGCTTTTGATCACGGTGTGCGATTAGTTTGCCAACAAAAAATAAGAGTATTCTTAATACTAGCAAACTGCTTTGCCGTTAAGAAACTGAGCTATGACGATGAGAAAGAGAAAAGAAGAGGCGACAGGAGAGGGAGGGGGGGAGAGAGAGAAGGCTATGAGAAGAAGGAGGCGGCTAGGGGAGAGGGGCAGCTGGAGGGAGAGAGGAGGAGAAGACTAGGGAAAGAAGCAGGATGTCGTGGAGATAGGAGGAGGGGGAGAAGAAGTTTGTTGGTGCTCTCTTTCTCCCGTATAAAGGCAGGCAGGCAGGCAGAAAAATTTGTGAATAGTCACAAGAGAAAACCTCACTTCGCTCGGTTTTGGTTAACACATGATAAATATTATTTGTATATATTTGTATATACCCTACTTTTTTTTAGATTTGTTGGTGAATAAATATTTTCACAACTAAGATTATGCTAAAGCACATTAAAACTTAATTTTGAAAAAGAATACCAATAATTTACTAAATACTCATCCCGTAAATGTTGAAGAAATCAAAATATGTTTTAAACATGTTTAAAAATATTCTGTCGAATACAGATATACTTTTCTAAATTTACCGTTTATGATATATGCATTGCACGCTAATTCATATCACTTTCTTTGTGGCCTACTTGAGAGAGTGAGAGGGAGGGAGGGTGAAAGGAATGGCGTGCAAGCAAAATATGTGCCTTTTTATTTTATTTTTTTTTTCCTTTTTTTTATTGTTTTATGTATTGGTAGTAACAAAAGCTACAGAAAAGTATTGAACATGAAATATTTCATAGTTTAACCATAGTTATGAACAATACTCGCGTTCAAAAAAAACTAGTTCGAGTTTTAAGAAAATCATACAATTTTTCAAGACTTTCCTAACACATCTCTGAAACTCAAGAACAAGTAGCCTAGGTGTCATATGAGTAACAAAAAAAATTAAAGAGTAAATTAATAAAAACTATATATATATATATATGAGAAAAAATTATTGCATTGATGTGGAGTATAGAAATTTTATTAAATTATTTTCATGAAGAAATATCTATTGAAAATATCTATTAAAATTATATTTGAATAATAATTTAAATTCAAAAAATATTTTCAATATATATCTTTAAGTGTGTGAGCTTGCTTTGGCTCTTAATCCTCTACAATCCTCTACAACCATGCTTGTAGGATTTTCCTACAACCCAAAATTTCAGCCAATGCTGGGCCAAGTGGCGAGGAGAGAGAAATTCAGAAAAAGAGTGAACATTGTTGTCTATTTTTTATATTTTTATTAAATGCGGATCTTTTTGAATTTGGAACAAAGAAAAGTATTGATTTAGTAGGGTTATATGTGTCCCAATTGTTAACAATATCATAACCAAATCTCTCTCTGGATTAAAAGCAGGAAAATTTTGCTGCAGCAACTTATTTTCTTCATAATTAGAGAAAAAACTCAACTTCATAATTTTGTTTGTTACAGTCTCATCTACGTCAACATAAACTATTATCTACCAACCACCACTTGTTTATATATTTTTATTTTCTCTTTTACCCTTCTCCCCATCACCCCCTACGTAGCTCTCCTCCCAGCCTTAATATCGACACAGAGTAATTTGCAGGTCATTGTGGAGGTTGAAAAGGGGCGGGGGAGCCTTGGGCTAAATTTTTTTTTGCGATCGATCTTTTGCATATCTCTTTTGTTCGTGCTTTGTGATGACATATGCTTGTGTTTTATAATCAGTGTGGTATTTAGATCTGGAAAATATTAGCGATCATTTGATGTTAGTGAGTGAATGGGGGTGCCGATTTGAAGACCGTGACTCATGATCCCAGTTCTCTATGAGGACTGCGAGTCTTTTATTAGAAGATTGCGACGATCGTAATTCTTTTCTTAATTGAAAATTGTGACATTTTGTGAGGACTGCGATCATTGTCGCAGTCCAAATATAGGCTGGATAATTGTGTTTTTTAGGACGGCGATCATAATCGCACTCCTAATAAAGATTAAAAAGTAAGATATTTTTGTTATCACTGCGATTATGCTCACAGTCCAAATGAAGAAGACTGCGATCATGACGCAGTCTTATATAAAACTCAGAAGTATGTACTAATAAAGATGATTGTAATCATGATCGCACTCTTATAAAAACTCAGAATCATGTACAAATAAAGAAGACTGCGGTCATGGTCGCAGTCCTCAGAAACAGGGTTTTCTGTGAGGATTGCGATCATGTTCGCAGTTTTATAGATACAATCAGACAACATTTTTGAAGCTGTCCGCTTTTTCGATGCGATTAATTAATGCGGGATATTTGTGTCTTTCACCGCTGACCGCGCAGATCGATCCGCAAATTACTGTACGTCGAGGTCAAGGTCAAAGGGAGAGCAAAATAGGGGGCGATGAAGAAATGTAAAATAGAAAATGAAAATATATAAACAAATGGTGGTTGAGAGGAATCATTTTATGCTGATGTAGATGAGACTGTAGCGAATCAAATAATAGTGTTGAGTTTTTTTTTCTCCTAATTATGAAGTAAAGTGACTGTAGCGAAAATTTCTTATAAAAAATAGAGAATAGTGTTTACTTTTCATTATTTTCTCTCACTAAGCACATGGCGCAATATCATTGGCTGAAATTTTGGGTTGCAGGGAAGTACTACAACCACGGTCGCAGAGGATTCGGAGCCGCTAGCTTTACTGGCTTTTTTTTTTTTTTTTTAACAAATTTTGGACGGACACAAGAACACTTACTAAAAAAGAAAAACAAAGTTAATTTAAAGCCGCATTTTGCTGACTTGGCATGTGAAGTAACCTAGCAAATAAAAAATAAAAAAAATAAAAAAAAGGGTATGTGAGGATCCTGCCTCATTGAGGTCCGTTTTGCTTGTTGTGGGCCTTGAGTTAAGGCCCAAGGAAATAGTACCCAGACTAAAATTTTGCTAATCACGAGTCAAATAATTTGTTAGTGCTCTCTCTTTTGAATCTTTGATGTTTCTAAACACTATAATTTCTCTACGCAAGACATTCAAGCAGTCAAAGATTACTAAGAGAAAAAAAAAAATGGCTCTCTCCAAACTCAAGCCATTGTCTCAGCTGTTTGTTTGCTCTACTTCACTCATGAAGACTTTTTTTTCCTAATTAGTGTGTGTGTTTTTCTTATGTAGCTAGCAAAGTGGGGAAAAAAAAAAGTAGTAGTTGTTGCTGCCACGCATTATTCCTAATTTGAACTTTTTTCTTTCTTTAAGAGGGCGTTCTTAAGATTTTATGTAGCACGCAAGATCTATTTGGAGATCTGAGATATTTTCAATTTACAGGCATAATTTAATATTTTCAAAACCACTAGCATTTTTGTTAGCATCACACATTTTCTTATTTTGTGGGAATTCATTCCTTAACAATATTTTCACCACAGGAGTCTTAAAATCAATTTTATTTTCTGAGAAAATTCTTGCTTTCCTTCTCTTCTTTGTTATCTTTCATCACCACCATTCTTGTTGTGTCACATTTTAACTTTTCTATTATACTAAACATTTCAGAAACGTAGTGCTGCTATAAATCATTCTGATTATTATTATTTTTTTTTATGGGACGATCATTTTAACGATCACATTCGAGAAAATTTATATTGTCTCAAGTTATAATAAACTTGAAAAATGTGACATTTCCTAAACACAGATTTCAAACACACATTTCTTTTCCTTGGATTACAAGTAGACTTAAAACGCAACCAAATCTCACTCTTAATTCATGATTGCATGCAATCAATCACCAATTTTCAAATATCTGAAGCTTGACAGAAATGCCCTCATCATAGCATTCCACTCTGCACACTGCCCAGGGCATATTCGTCTTTCACCGACGTATTTATAGCAACCCCACGAACCCTCCAGCTCGTGCCACGTCCCTCCACTTTCCCAAAAGAAGCTGGCACGATGGAATTAATCTCGGCCGTCCATCTCCATCACAAGCGATGACCATCGCCTGATTGGAAATGGACGGTTATGATTGCTCTAAATTAGGGTCCCAGAGAAATAGCGAGTCTCGATTCTGTAGTTGGCATTGGCAGCTTCAGATTCTAGTCTGCAAGTTTCCCAGTTGCGAGCCTGCTTGGTTAACGGTGGAAGTGAAGAAGTGAGAAAGTGATAATAGTTCCATTTGCAACTTAAAAATTGGTTAGTAAATTTTTCGATGTTTAGATGTTGTTGAGAAGTGTGATTTGAAAAATGTTATGTCTTTTTCAATTTTTGGATGATAATTTGGAAGTGGAAGTGGAAAAGTTGACCACAAAATAATATTAAAATAAAAATTAATTAAGAAAAAAAATAGACTGTAATTAGAATGTAAGTGATATTACATGATCAAAAAATTAACTATTTTATGCTACAACTTACTACAAATAAGATTTACATGACCACAAAATTAACTGTAACACTATGGAAGTGAGAAAATTGTTATGTAAAAGAGAAAAGAGAAAAGGAAAAAGGGTTTTCTTATTTTTCTTTTCCGGTGTTTGAATAGATAGGAAAGTGAGCAATTATACTTCCTCATTTCCTTAGTTTCGCCCACTTCCTTGCAACCAAACACGCCGTACATGACAAATACAAACTTTTTTAAGTGTTAAATGTACAAATTTTAGTTTTTCTTGGCCACATATATAATAATATATAAAAACAGATTTCAGCTTTCTTGTACGGGCCTGTTTGGTTAAGGGTGGAAGTGAGGAAGTGAGGAATTGAGGAAGTAGTAATAATTCCCTTTGGAACTTGGGAATTGGTTAGTAAGTTTTCCGGTGTTTGGATGTTGTTGGGAAGTGTGATTTGGAAAATATTTTGTCTTTTCCGATGTTTGGATGGTAATGTGAAAGTGGAAGTGGAAAAGTTGACCACAAAGTTGACCGTAAAATAATATTAAAATAAACATTAATTAAGAAAAATAAAAAATAGACTGTAATTAGAATGCAAGTGAGATTTACATGGTCAAAAAATTAACTGTTTTGTGCTACAATTTATTACAAATGTGATTTACATGACCACAAAATTAACTGTAGCACTCTGGAAGTGAGGAAATAGTTGTGTAAAAGAGAAAAGATAAAAGGAAAAGAGGTTTTCTTATTTTCCTTTTCCGGTGTTTGGATAGATAAGGAAGTGAGCAATTATACTTCCCTATTTCCTTACTTCCGCCCACTTCCTTGCAACCAAACAGCTCAGTAAGTGCACTTTCCCGTGTTTTTCTTTTCTATTTGGTAAATATTACTAAATTATGAAAATCCAATCTGGTCCCGAACTGGACTCGAATTGTTTCAAAACTGATCTCCAGTACTCATAAACAAGGTGGTTCAAGTTGAAAGTCTAACATAATAGAATTTATCCGTCACATGTAAATCAAATGGTACCAATTCTAACCTAACTAGATGCCTTCGTTGGCAAGATTTGGGTTAAAATTTTGAATTCGTGTGTAGATATACAAAAGAGTAGTGATACTCAGGTTAGAGGTCATCACTCTGTTGATTAATCAGAGAAGATTGATCCATTGATTAATCAGAAGATTTATTTGGAGATGGTTGCCATTTACTTTTGATACAAAAGGTTATGTTCGAGTATTAGTTTTATTTGAGTATTAGTATTACTATATTAGATAATCTAACTATTTTGTATGACTGTTTTGTTGGAGATTGCCACATCTAGATGCTGATAAGTGAATGATGTTGGGAAATATGAAGAATTAAATGTGAATCTTTGAGTTGAATTAAGGTGAGATTCGTTGATAGAATCAATTGGATAATGGTTGAAGTGTGTTCTCTTTCCATTGGGGATGAACGTCGTGTATTCACATGTTCAATTCTGATTTCGAATGAATGAGATATTCAAGTCTAAAGTTTAGACTAATTCAAAAGTCAAAAGGGGATTAAAGGTAGCTAAAAGTATTTAGTCGCACATTGACCATGAGATGGAAGTTTGAAGTGTTTAAATAGAAAAAATTGAGAACAAAGATCGTGTACTTTGGGTACTTTGAGTTTTCGCGCGCGATTAGGGGGAAGCCATGCCCACACGTGCGTATGCGCCGTCAGGCTCGGGGTCGGGGTCGGGTTCCCTACCCGGTCTGATTCTTTTTGATCTGAACCGTTGCAACCGTTCAGTCGGGAACGGAGGATTTGCTCCTTTTCTCTCATTTAAGACACACAGAAACACAACAGCAATACAGAAAAGGAAAATAAGTTCCTTACTTTGCATTCCGAAGTGGGATTTCTGCAACTCAGATTCAGAAGTGACTTCCAACAGAAAGTGAAAATTCTACAACTCGGATTCCGAAGTGACTTCCAACAGATTCCGAAGATTCCTTCTGAAACCGTTCGTTCGGGAACGGAGGATTTGCTACTTTTCTCTCATTTAAGACACATAGAAACACAATAACAATACAGAAAAGGAAAATAAGTTCCTTCCTCTGCATTTTAAAGTGGAATTTCTGCAACTCAGATTTAGAAGTGACTTCCAACAGGAAGTGGGAATTCTGCAACTCGGATTCCGAAGTGACTTCCAACAGATTCTGAAAATTCCTTCTGAAAGAAGGCTCAGAAAATTCAACAGATTCTTTAAGAGAATTATTGTCTGAATTTGTGACTTCCAAAGAAGAATATTCTTCTATCTCCCTCCTTGCTTTGATAATCCTGTAAAGGTACTGGTTAACTACGGTTCGACCGTACAGTGATTTGATAGTGCTATCAAAATACCGTGAAGGAGTGTTGTATTTTGGGAGACCAGCGTCCAGTAACTCGTTAGCACCGTAGTAGGGAACGTAATTATCTTAAGGAGATTCGCTATAAGCGTACCTCACTCCAAGTACTGTATAAGTGAATTAATTTTCTTTATACATGGGTTATACTGATATTCAGTATATTGAGACCGACTTATACCAGTCTAATTGGGTTTAACTAAGGAAGGTAATTAAAAGGTGGTTCTGTAATTAAGAAACGTTCTGTTTAACGGAAAACCTTCCACCTGATATTCACCGACCTGACCAATTAGATCAGTGATACTGATTAGTTGTCAGATTGATCCTAGAAATCACTATATTCATAGGTAGCCTTTTTGCCGTCTAGTCTAAATCATCACTATTTAAAAAAAAATCTGAAAGAAAGAAAGCATGTGAGCACAACAGAGAGAGTCGCAAAAAGCACTGAATGATGAGAGTATTTGAATCCATAGATAGAGTTTTCAGAAGGGTTTGGATCCTCTCCACTACCAAACACAACCTGGGGGGTGTTTGGTTGCCGCGCAAGGGGCTGCATGTTTGCAGCAATATTCCTTTTTCATGTTTGATTGCGAGCTATAAGAGCAAAGCTCACTTGCAGATCAAACAGTTAATTTTGTGATTCACTTGTAGAGTCCACTTGCACTTATAGGCTCAAATATTAATCTTGTGGTCCACTTGCAGATTCATTTGCAATATTTTTATTTAATAGATTAATTTTTTATTATTAGATTAATATTTTTAATTAGATTAAAGATTTATATTATTAAATTAATTTTTTATTTGGTCAATATTTTTTATTTTAGATTAATTTTTAGATTTTTATTATTAGATTAAATTTTTGTTATTATTAATGTTTTAATATTTAAGTATTTGATTAGTTCTTTAGTAGATTAATCAAAAAATTTATTATTAAATTAATATTTTTATCAGTAGGCTAATTTTTTTAATTATTAGATTTTATTTTTTATTAGTAAATTAATTCTTTTGAATTATAATATTAATCTTATCTATAACATTAAAAAAATTATTGTTAGATTAATATTACTGAAAATTGTACAAAATGAAGGTCATAGAATCCAGATTTAGATGGAGAAGGGAGTGTCTAAATTTGTCTCTTTTCCGACATCTTTTAAGGAAAATTTTAGTTTATCCACTCTAATGTCGTCGCGTGCGGCCAAACAAAAATTTGTCCCTTCTGTCCGTGATTGTAGCTGTTTGGGCCGAAAGAGACTGACTTGGTATCCAAGCTGTTTTTGTTCTCGTGCTAGTAATTTCCTTGGGGTCCAAGCAAACCCCTAATTTTAATTTATTAAACGTTTTTTGTCCGCACCAACGTTATCTTGTGAGAAACTTGCCCAAGATTTAAAGTTGGCTTGGCCTCTTGGTCATAGTTGGCTGCTTCTTGTTTTAGTCCAAAAGGCTGAGTAGTGATTTCTCTGATGTTGAGAGTCCGAGTGGGTTTTGTCAATCTTTTTTTTTTTTTTTTTTTTTTGGGGATAAAAATTAGCTAAGGCGAGGGTAAAGCACTGAAAGAACTCAAAGCATTCATTGTGTGGGTTTACCAAGCTTTTGGTTTATAATTGAGTTTTTGTTTATATATATATAGAGAGAGAGTTGATGTTAAAGATTAGACAGAAAAGTCGAATATGTGTGATTTGGTTCAATGATGTATATATGTATGCCTATGTACAAATTCTATATGAATATGATTTTGAGCTGCCTTGTGTTAGATTGTGATACCGAGGAGAATACTCTCCAGTAAATGTTAAATTTATTAATTTTGAGTTGGATCAACATGATTGAATTGGAGATATATATAAGTAGGCGATGTCAAGCCGAAATTTATTATAACTGCGTGGAATGTTACATATGATCGATGTTAATTCTAATTTGTATGTATTGATGTATCAGAGTATACTCCGTATTATAGAGAAAATGCTGCCGAAAGTTTTGATGAATTCAGAGATGAGTATAAATATTATATGATTGATTAGCATAATTAGATTGGATTAAAGTTAACTCAATGAAAAAACTAGGACCATTACAGTAAGTACGTGATATCAAGCCGAAATATTATTATGATTGTATGGGTGATTGTTGAGTTGATATATAATGTATTTGTATTGAGATAAGCTGTGTGGGCTGGTATTAATATATGTTGTATTTGGTGCAAGTGAGTAAATACAAAGGAGATGCTGCCGAAATTTTTAAGAAATTAAAGATGGTTATAATAATCTGTTGATCAATAAGATGTTTATGTTAATTGAGATTGTTAGAATTTGGGACTGTTACAGCCTTTCTACCACCATCACTATGACCCTATCGCTCTCTTGAAGGCCTCTCATCTCTTCTAAGGATCAAGAATAAAACTTGGTGGCTGGAGAGAAGAATCACTTCCATCAACTACGGCGTCCTAGAGATCGTGCAACCTTCGACATCCCTTTCATAATGGAATCATGTGTGCCTAACCGTCCTTCCCTTTGATCTTGATAAAGAGGCTTTTAGTTTATGCGTGAATTTTTAATGAAATAATTATTAGATCTAACAATTGGTATCAGAGCCTCCTCTTTATCGGATCATGGGATATAAAGTAAAATTTTGATCTCGATCAATAATTATCATGAATAAATACTTTTTAAATTCAATAAATATTTTGTATCCTATATATTGAATTAAAAGATTAAAAGGGACGAAGTATATATTTTTTATGGAATAATTTTACTGTGTGTTATTCTGTTTTTAATTAAACAAAAAAAGGAAAAAGGAAAAGATGCATGCGCATGCATGCTGACTTGCATGCATGCCCATGTATGTGCGCTACATGCATTCTTGATACATGCATGCGTGTGCTGCATACATGTATGCATGCGTGCTCTTGCGGCTCATGGCAGCCGCCGGCCACCATGGGGCCGGCGGTGGCGATTAAAGCAGCAAAATAATTTTAAAAAAAGTTAATTATTTTGAATTTCTTTATTCAGTGGGATTATGAGATTAATTTGGATTAGAAAATTTAGAGATAAAATTTTACTCTAGTAAGGAAGCCTACTTCTATTGATCTCATATTAAATTTTAATTGAGATTGTTGAGATTTATTTGAGTTTTAGGATTAAGACAGAATTCTAGTCTATTAAGAATATTTTGAGTAAGATTATAATCAAATAAAGTTACCTAATCGCAGTCAATCTCACATTAAGTTAATCGGGCTTTATTTAGTTTATTAAACCTGACTCATAAGAAAACTCATGACTTAACTATTGCGGTCGGGTCGATCCAGAGCCTACAAGTACTGCAGACTCGTTTTACTAATAGAAACTTCAATTAGCCGTTATGGGCCCATCCGACCTCTATTTTGGGCATGTAAATAACCGTTTCAAAGATTTTAACGAGCACTATAGTATTACAGGACTAGACATGACAAATTAATAGCTAGTTAGCATAAAAAAGGCATTGAAATATTTATTTAGCATGGTAATATGTATCCTTACATGCTTCTGCTTCATTAATATTTATTATATAGCTTATATTGTTCTAACATAAGGAATATTGATGTTTACTATAGTAGATAACACATAGATAAAGATATATACATATTCAAGTTAAAGAATTTATAAATGAGCTTACTTAATTTTCATATAGTTCATGCGGACAATATCCAGCCCAAAGGAAGACTATTATTTGGCCGAATTATGTACGGAGTCAGATACTTGATGTAGATAATGCGAATGGGAGAACCTTGGTGTGTGATAATCGGCCCAAAAGAAGGTTGTCACACTATAGGCCCATATTGTATTACCCTCATCAACTAGTCTTACGGCGGAATAAGAATCCAGATGCGTAGATTTTTGTGGCTCATGCATGTGGCAATCGGCTCAAAGAAAGGTTGTCATTATGCAGGGTCATTACATATATTATATGATCGATATAGGTAAGTTAAACTTTAAGACCAATCCTATAAAGGAACAGTCAGCCCAAATGAAGATTGCTCTCTTAAATAGGACTTAGACTTTAAGAGTATCTATATTGGGCCAATACAGTATTGGCATAAAGAGACATAATTTGTTCTGAAAGTCTGGCTAGTAACTCTATCAATTAAATTGTTTACATTATTTTAAATTCAATTTATTATGGCTATTACAGTAGAATTTTATTAAATGCAATATTTATTTTAAATTGATGAAAAATTGTATTCTTGTAACACCCAGTTCTTGGAATACATACTTAGATACGTATTCTAATTTTCTATCATATTTTTTAATTTAGTTTTTACGTTTGTTTTTGGTTTATGATTATTTGTGCTATTGTTTTGAATTGGATCCGGATTCATGCACTCGGAATCAGCCCTAGTTTGAGTCAGAGACCCGATCCTAGCATACTGCCTGCTTTGATCTTTCTAATAATTCAATTTGATCGATTTTAATTTCAAACATCGCTTTTTCAATATTTTAGATTTTTTATGATTTTCTAAAATTTTTCAGAATTATTTTGCAAAATCTTCAAAACCGATGTTGATCGGCATCGCTGAACGATTCCTAGATTTTTAATTCTAAATGGAGTTAAATTTTTATAAATGGATTTCATATTACTTCTTAAAATCTCATTTTCTAACTAAATATATTTTTTGAGATTTTTCAGAATTTATCGAAAATCTACCGGTTTGGGTGTTGACGGTATCGACAGAAAATTACAGGATTTTTAATTTGAAAATTAAATTGAATTTCTCAAATCTGATTTCACAGGGCATCTTAAATAATATTTTCTATTTTTAGAATTTTTTGGAGCAATTCTGAAATAGTTAAATTTCATCCTATTATTATAATATATTTAAATTGATCTTTTATCTCTCTTCTCTTTCTTTTTCTCCCCCATACTCTGCCGACAGCACCTACACTGCCCCCATTCCACCGTACCACCCCATCCTATCCCGATCCCATCATTTTTTCTCCCCCTTTTAAAATAAACAATCTCAACCTTTCCCAATCAACCCCTTTTCCTTTTCTTATTCTTTTTCTTTTCCTTCTTCCCCTTCTTTTCTTCTGCTTCTTCTCCTCCTCCCTGGTGATGACACCAGACCGTCACCGCCGCGCCATGAGCACCTCCGCCGCCACCCCCTCTCTTCTTCTTCCCTTTCTTCTACTTTTTCTCTTCTTCCTTTCTTTCCTCCTTTCCTTTTTCTCTTTTCTCTTTTCTTTCTTTTCTTTTTCTTTTTCCCATTTTCCTCCTTCCCTCTCCTCTCTGTGGTGACCCCCGGTGGCCAGAGTCGCCCCCGGCGACCACTGGCTGGCCAGGCCCCCTCTCCCTTCTCTCTCTCTACTAGATCCATCTCTCTCTCTCTCCTACTTTCTTCCCTTTCCTCTCCTCTCTTTTGGGGGGCCAGTGGCCACCCCTGCCTGCACCGGCCCGGTGGCCAGTGCAGCTTCCTGCGCCTCCCTGGCCGCAGCCAGGGAGCGGCAGAGCTAGCCCAGGCCAAGGGTCCGCGCTGTGCGTGGGCAAGGAGCGGCAGCCCCCTACTGTACACACTCTCCGCCCCCTACTGTACACACACAGACTCTCTCTCTCCCCCTCTCTCTCCCTCCTAGTTTCTCCTCTCTCTCTCTCATCTCTCCCTCTTCCCCTGTTTCTCTCTCCCTCTCTAGCCGTTCCTCTCTCCCTCTCTCTACTCTCTCTCCTCTCTCTACTATTTCTCTCTACTCTCTCTCTCTCTCCCTTATTCTCATTCTCTCTCTAAACTCCTTTCTCTCTCTAGACTTTCTCTTTCTACATCTCTCTCTCTTCCTCTAACTCTTTCTCTCTTCTCTCTCCTCTTCTCTTTCTCTATCTGAAAATATTATATATATGTATATTTTAATATATGGATTGGTGGTGTGCACGTGTTTCTGGTGTTCTGAGATTTTTCGCCATTTTTCTGTGATTTAGGCGAGTACATTTCTTGTGTTGCTTCATGCTTTGCTATCATCGTTTCATACCTAATGATTGCTATTTTAACGTCTATTGCATGATATATTGATGTCTTGTTCTACCGTTACATGCCTAATAATTGCTACTGTGACTTTTAGTACATGATACATTGCTATATGAGTTAATATATGATGTTGACACTCATATGTTATACTTGACACCTGATCTCTGACACTTGATATCTGACACCAGTACTTGACCTGTTTTCACTTGACACTTGACACTTGACACTTGACACTTGACACTTGACACTTGATATCTGATACCAGTACTTGACCTGTTATCACTTGACACCTGATACCTGACACTTGATATATGACACTGGTACTTGACATGTTATCACTTGACACATGATACTTGACGCTTGATATCTGATACCGGTACTTGACCTGTTATCACTTGACACCTGATACTTGATATCTGACACCGGTACTTGACCTGTTATCACTTAACACCTGATGCTTGACGCTTGATATCTGACACCGGTACTCGACACCTGATACTCGACACTTGATATCTGACACCGGTACTTGACATGTGTATACTTGACACCCGATATTTGACACTTGATATCTGACACTAGTCCTTGACATGTTATACTTGACACCTGACACCTGACACCTGACACTTGATATCTGACACCGGTACTTGATATGTCATACTTGACACCTGACACCTGACACTTGAAATCTGACACTAGTACTTGACATGTTATATTTGACACCTGACACCTGACACATGATATCTGACACTCACTTGACATGCTTTCACATGGTACTAGTATACTTGCCTGATATTGTGACACCTGACTGGATACTATTACACCTGACACCAGTATTACATGGCATATTCATGACTATCACTTCTACGGGGACATGGCATGATTATTATACTGTTACCAGACCTCTGTTACTCCTGAACCCCTGTACTCCTGAACTCCTGTATCCCCTGTACTCATGTCTGTTTGGTGGGAAAATTGAAGGCGCGTGTAAATTCTTTATTTGATTGTAAAGAAAGTTACAACGGATCAATAATCCGATTACAAGAGAGGAAAGATATTCAAGCTCAAATCTTTCCTTTGTTTAATGTCGGGTTCTTGATGTAACGATGAAAAATGAATCTTATTTTTCATTGACTGGGTGAACGTCACGATCTCTTAAGAATCTTCTCTTTGGACGGTGGACGAAGTAACACAGCTTCTGTCCAATAAAAAATCTAAAAGAGACTTTAGGCAAGAACCAACTTGAATTCAGCAAGTTGTTAGAAGAGTTTTTCTCCTTTGCATTTCTCAGCTTGAGATTCTAGTCTTTCTAAGGCTTACAACTGAAGTTCTTCTGACCAAAAATTCCTCACCAAAAACCTCTCTCCTCTTCAGTAACAGACTGAACTATTTATAGGGGTTTCAGGGGTAAAACCGTCCCCTAAAAACACTCTATAATGTGGGTTAACTCCACCATTAGTGGGTAGTAATTGACCCAGTAATGAGGACAGTTATAACCGAGACGCGGGCTTTGTGCCTCGCATTTTGTTGCTGAGGTAACGCATGAGAAACGCGAACTTCAAGTTCTGCGTTAAGATTCATATGAGATGCGGGCTTCGGGCTCTGCGTTTGGATATTGCATGGATGCCTGAGATGCAAGTTTTAACCTCTACATCTTTGCCATTGCAGTGAAGTAGAGACGCGGGTTTCGACCCTTGCATCCTGCTACTACAGTGGCACTGAGACGCGGCTTTAGAGATCTGCGTCTTAGTTTTGTAGTAACATTAAGACGCAGATTTTAACCTTCACGTCTTGGTGCTGCGCTAGTGGCTGTGCTGCCTTGCGTCTAAAGTTTGGACTTTGCTTTCTAATGACTTGACCCTAGTGATTTTTGGACAGTCTACAGAATCCCCTCCAAAGTTTTCAATATTCCGTGATTGACTAGGACGGATTTTGAAATACTTTGGACTCTGTTCGAGTTCATATTTCTCAGGATTGGACTGACAATCATTTGAGATGCCTTGAGCTTGATCCTGTCTGGAATGTGGTCTTCATGAGTGTACTGTAAAACCCATTGAAGCCGCCAGAGGTGATCGTCGTGTCTAGATACGCATGAAATCACCTAGAGGGGGGGGGGTGAATAGGTGATGGCTATATGAATTATGGCAATAATGCGGAATTTAAAATTTAACACACAAATAGCACAAATATAGACTTGCAATAAATATAACAATAAATGTGCAAGAATTAAAAGGAGTAGAGTTGAGAGAAAATTCGAGCAAACGCAAACGCAAGGATGTGTTTCCGAGGTTCGAGCCACGCTCTACGTCCCCGCCTTCACACTTGAAGGATTTGCACTACTATCGTTGATCCCACCGGATCGCCAATACAAGGACACACTTGTCCCTACACTTGTGATGCCGCAACACCACCCGAAGCTCACTAGCTCCCTTGAGGCCGATGCCTCTACAACTTCACTCAATAAGAAAGGTGATCACACTTGATCAAAATAGCTCACTTGCACAATCCTAGAACCAATGATATAGATGTAAAGCTTGGGATTGTGGTGTGCAAAAACTAGAGAGAAGGTAGAGGAATAGGCTACAAGTTAGGTGTTGGGAATTTAGGCTTTGAAAAATCTTTTGTAAAAGAAAGGAATTGGAATTCTTTGTAAAGCTCTTGTGAAAATCTTTTGCAATTTTTTTCAATAGTTGTCTTATCAATATGAGGTGACCCTCTATTTATAGGGGTCAAAAACAGCCTCACAAAATCGTTGGTATCAAATCCCAAAAGAGAATCAGCCTGAAAAAATAGCTGTTGGATCTGTCAGAACTTTTGACAGAGTCCGGTCGACCGGGTCGGTCGACCGCCAACGGTCAAAAATGTGACCGTTGGGGCTCTACGGTCGACCGGGTCGGTCGACCGAAAAATCCTGTGAACGCAAATGTGCCTCGGTCGACTGGGTCGGTCGACTGATATACACATGCACAGTTTGTGCACATCGGTCGACCGGTTACTGTAAGTTCTGAAAAATCAGAACTTCCAGAACCAGAATTTTGGGGTTTTTGGTTTTAGGTCTTGGGTAAAATTTTTGGAACTTGTAAAAACATAGAGTATGAGCATATGTCATACATCTATCATGTTAAAATAGTTTGATAAAAATCCTTTTGATAAAAACTTGTTTTTCCATAAAAATGTTTTTCCAAAACTATTATCTTTCTAAAAATTTTATTTCCAAACATGTTCATTTAAATCTAAGTTAGAAAATGGAAATTTGAAAATCTTTTTGAAGCCATGAACCTAACTAAAAAGGTGTGTGTGTGTGATAATCCCATAGCTCTACTTCTAATATCTAGCTTTGACAAAATATCTAAAATAAAAATAAAAATACAAATCTTGTTTTCTTCATAGTCTATGCTAGTTCTTTTTCTTCGTAGTCTTGACTCGTTCTTTTCTTCAATATCTTATTCCGAAGCTTCCTATTGTGCTTTAGCTTGGGAATGCAAATCTTGGGCGAACTCCAAACGTGTGAGTCTTTAAGTGGAGTCGTCAAAACCTGTTCTTGAACCTGAAATCCTTTTAAACAAAATTATAAATACATAACTAAATATGTTTTGTTATCATCAAATAACTGGGATAATGGCCTTTGGGCCAACAACGCAGTCCAGACCTCCTCAGTGCTCTGAGCTGATTGTTGGTGTACTGTTAAACCAGGGGTAACAATCGTCTGTTTGTGCTAGTGCACTGTTGAACTGATTACAAAAGCGAAGACTGAATGCAAGTCTTATAGATACAGAGGTTATATCGTTTCAGAGACGCAGTCCTCATTCGAAGTGGGGACACATCTATTACTTTGCTGAAGAAACGCGGCTTCCTAAGGGACGCAGCTTTGAAGTGAAGACGCAACTCTACTCTGTTAACTAGACGCAGCTTTGGCCTTATTGAAGAGACGCAACCTTTGGAGGGACGCGATTTTATTAAACGCGAGTCCCATATTCTGGGAGCGTTGTCACGTGTCTGGCGGAGTTGAAGGGATATCTTTCCTTTAACGCGCGAAATTCGCGTTCATTTAAGACGCATGCTACGTGTCGGGTGAGGATTAGACCTCGAGACACACGCCACGTATCTCTGCGGATCACTGTGCCTATAAAAGACAACAGTCTTTCAAGAGTCATCATTAGACTCTTCTTCTTCTTCGTTGAGCCTTGTGTTAAGAGTTAAGAAAAGCTTAGAGCTTTCTCCATTTTCCTTCATCTGTGACACCAATTTCACAGTTGTAATGGCACCAAAGATAAAACATGTTGCCTCGTCCTCGAACACTGCTGCTCCCGAGGCTCAAATGGGTGGTCCTCCCACGCAGGAGGCCCCCATTTTAGGTAATAAAACAACATCTGAACTAGTTTTCATCATTGAAGAGGCTTAAAGAGTTCTCTTAACTCTTAAGTCTCTTTTGAATGTGAACCACCAACGCGAGGCTCATGCCCGTGTTTGATTTTCAGGCGCGGCTCTTGCATTGGTAGGCAAAACGCAGGTTTGATAACCTTCACGTCTTCGCTTCATCAGCTTTAGTTCGTATCTGCTTGTTGAACACGGGCCTCGTTGAGCCTTGCGTTTTGAACTCAATACTCAGAATTTTTCTAAGTGTGGGAGGTTCAGACGCGAATTTCATGTGATCCTCATGTCTTTAAGACTAGGCGCGGGTTTTACTGAATATCGCGACTGAGTCCAACACTTAGAAAAAATTTATAAGTTATGAATTTTGAAATGGGGGCTTTATACAAACCTCACATTTTTTGAGTCTGGACGCGGATTTTGCTGATTCCCGCATCTGAATTCACTCCCGCATTTGAGTTTCAAACACTCAGCCATTTTCTTTTAGATTTCTAACTAAGTGTTGTCTTCATTGCAGTGTGATTTCTTCTGGTCCTCTATCCAAGAAGTGCCACTTTGGGCACGTAAATGGCGCTAATCATAATCTGACCTCTGTGCTTCCGAGAACTGCTCCTGTAATTACTGATAAATTAAAGGAGCGGAAGGATATGATCCGGAAGGCTAGTATGCGGACGCTCTGGGAGGTCTTCTCTGATGGACAGTTTGAGTCAGAATCCAGCACTCTATTAAGGAAGCCTGCCTTCTTCTTTGGTGACTCAATCGAAGAAGATGAAACTGTCCTTTATGGCGGGAACTATAAATGGCTCCGCCAGATTGGCGATAGAAAGTTCTTCCTTCCGAACATGGAGAGGACATATCCTTTGGCCTATCTGTAGCACATGTCCGTGCGTTGGATGATGGATTGGGACTTGGTCAAGCCATACTCTGGAGTCTCTTTAGGCAAGATAGGTGCCCATGAATCCTACACCGTCGGTCATGGGAGGTGTGTGCTGGGATTGTACCATGGCTTGGTCAGGACTGAATAACTAAAGGGAGAGACCCCCCACTTAGAGCCACCTTCCTTCGGAAATTCTTGGAGGTGGGGGTGACTCCCCTCCTGAATTTGTGCGACCAGCTGGATTCATTCTACTGACAAACACTGGTGGTGTAGAATGGTAGGGTTTGTCTTGGCAGAACTTAGTGACCTTCTACTACAGGTTGGGCTGTATGAGGCTATCAGAGCTGTCCAATACAGCCTTCCACAGAGTACACAATATTTTTATGCTGTCCTGGAGCATTACAATCTAGAAACTTGCACTTTCTTCACCCCCTGGCCCTTCATGAGATGTATGAAGTCTCGGGGCTAGTTATGGGAAATGCCCCCTATGTAGAATACGTCCCGACCTCTGAGGAGCTTCACCGCTTGAGGAAAAAAGACCCTTAGGTGTACAAGACATACTGGAAAGTGCTGTGCCACTTTCACATCTACAGGCAGATATCCTCCTGAAGAAACAGGGGTGTTAAGCAAATGTCCTGGGTGAATTATCTGTTCAACGACATAAACGAAAAAGATAGCCCAGTGACAAGTCTGGCCCCTTGTACTGATGAGGAAATCGCTGAGAGAATCAGTGCCTCCACAAGCTCCTACACCACCGAGTCGAATGAGGACAATTTCAAACTTGATATGATTTTTGAAAGTTTTCATCACCAGGCCCGAATTCCCATTTCTGGCCGGGCTCTTTTGGCGGGTTCCTCATGCTATGGCTAAAACGTTGTGTGGTGCCAACGCTGCCGCATGAAGTAATTGTTGTCGACGTGGTGTACTCGGCGTTTTGCTGGCCTGTGATTGTTATCTAATTTTGCATATTTTACTACATCATTCCCATGCATATTGTCAATAAAAATGTGATTTTTAATCATCTTCTCTCTATTTTTGCAGGTCCACATCTGAAATGAGAAAAAGCCCAAAATCTCTTTAATTAGCAATAATTAAAAGAGATTAATTCAAAAGCCCAAAAGAGAGCCCAAGTTTGAGCCCAGGATCTAGAGAATTCTACGCGCCAACTCACACTTCCAGAAGGTCCACGTGGCTAACAAACTCGTAACAAACGAGCAACAGAATTCTGTTGCCCAACGGCCTTGAAACTGCGGCGATTCCACCGCATTTGCCGCGGATCTGCCGCAGATCTGGGGCCGTTGAGCCCCAGATTCTGTCAGCTGTCTCGGGTTCTGGAGACTTCTCTCTGAGGCTATAAATACAGGACCAGGGCTTGCGAAGATTAGAGGAAGAGAGAGAGGAGAGATTAGAGGATAAAGCTTTGTAATTTTATTTTTTTCTAGGATTTTAGTGCTTTAGATCTTCTTCTTCCTCCCTAGAAATTCTGCAAAAGAGAGTTGTAAGAGAGAGAAAGCTTGTGTAGACCAAGGTGTGACAACTTGTGAAGCAAGGATTCATCCATTCTCTTCTCTCTACTTGAGCATTTTTTAGTATTACTTGCTTTCTTTAATTCTACCTTTACTTTACTTGCACTTTAATTCATGCTTTGCTTTTCTTTTCTTATGGCTAGTAGCTAACTTTTCTAACATGAACTAGCTAACCACTAACCTTGCTAACTACTAACTCATGGGTGATTGCTATCTTTAATCTTGCAAGTTGTATGGTCTTCTCTTCTCCGATGGGTTACTTTCATTGCTTGGCAAGTTCTTGTTGTAATTCCATATGATTCATGTGTGCCTCATTTAGAGCCTTGTCTTTAGAATAAGTGCCTTGATGGAACATGAGATGGATCACCAAACATATACTATTTGTTGTACAACTTCTTTACTTCAATTAATGAATGTTGTATCTTCTTCCTTAGCATCCCTTGAGTGTCGCTCTTTTGATTCCATTTTTGAAAGTCTATCTTGTAGGCCGATGACATCTATGAGTCTACAAGACAAGTCCAAGAGTGATCACCCGTCATTCAAGTGGGAAAGTAATTAGACCAACACGCAAGACAACTCTTTGCCGATGAATCAACATGAGGCACGCATTCACCATCACGGAGTTTAGTAAGTTTTTAGCAAGGTAGTAAGGTTAGCTAGTCATGGTTTTCTCCATCTTCAAATCTTTTACAAGTTTTCATTCTTTTAGTCTTCTTTTCAAAGCCAATCTTGTTTTCATATTCTTTTCGTTTTATTTCCATCATGAACAAATCCACCAATTCTTTTACTTCTTTTTCCAATTCATTTTTATTCTTTTAAGACAAAGAAGAATCTTCGTTTTCTTTTCTTCACTACCAACCGTAACGCTTCCATCGCAAGCTCTCCCTGAGAATCGACTCGGTATAGCCCATGCTATAACGAAGATAGGAAAGGGTACATTAATCATTTGGAATACATTTGTGGAGTGATCAAAGCACTTGAGGTTGAATCTAAACCTTATCTCTTTTTATTGAATATATTTTGTGTGCAAATTATACTCCACAATACAACACCTTTCCCGTCTAAACAGCCAACAGAAAGTCTATTGCCCATCTTTTGGCGATGGTATCCGGGACACAGTGCGAGTTGCATGCCTTGACAAAGAGTTTCTGCCAAGTGGAAGCCATTGTGAATGCAGAGGGGAATCCCATTACAGATTCTAACGGTCGTCCCTTGATCAAGACTCCCAATCCCAGAGTCGAGCTCCGTATACGTACCTAATGGCCTGGTACGTTATGCACTGCCCTACTTTGATGACGGCGGTGTATCCCTCTGAGGGTTTCACACCCTACGTGCAACGGCTGGAGAATTCCAGCTGGTCTTAGTACTATATGTACTTTGTCAGGAAGACGATTCTGAATGGGAACAACTATCAGCTGGATAGGTGCTTCGCTGAAATTTATAATGCATCTTATGGGGACCAATTTGCATATTTTGAAACCCCAGATGGCTTCACCCGGTTATCCTCTAGTGTCTTTTGGTGGCTGAAGATAGCACAGTTCAAACTTTGGCCAGTTAACCCAGTGCCGTTTTTTGTTGCTTCCGTTGCTGTGAAATTACAACAATAACCGTCTCAGAGGTATTGGCGTTGACCTCAGTGTCAGACGAGTATGTTGTCGGCCTCACCCCTGCACAAGTTGAATTAGTTCCCGTCTCTCGTTCTGTTATGGAAAGGGGGTCCGGGAATGCATCAGCAGGGTTGTCTCCAGCTACTGACACAAAAGAACTAGCGCGTCAAATAGTGCGACAATTTTTTGCTTCCATGAAGTCCTGTATCGACTTGGTCCTTTCTGGGGGCAGTTCCTTCGAGTTTGCCTAAATGCTTCTTGAGAATCAGATCGAGAACATCCATCACACTGGAAGCCCTTTGCAGGCTAGGGCGTATCTGGTGCTGGTCGAACAGCTGGGAAGCTGCCTGAAGGAGTTAAAGACCCTGGAGAATGCTAGTTCGATGGATGAGGCTCAGTCGACACTGAGTAAGCTTCTTGCTACTTAGGAACATGAGCGAAAAGAGATGGAGGAGTAAATAGCTGAAGAAGCCCGTCATCTCCAGCACTTCCAAGCCAACTACCAAAGACTAGTTGGCGATTCAAAGGAATCTAAAATTATTATCCAAAATGCAGAGCAAGTTATTGTGACTGTTCGGATTACTATTGCTAGGGCGCAAGTCTTGATTGAAGCCAACAGGCAGAAACTTGTTGTTGCTAGAGAAAAGCTAGAAGGGCTGAAAACCGCCATGACGCAGGTTTAAGAAAACCTTGCTA
Organism: Agave tequilana; assembly: GCA_038442645.1. NCBI lineage: Eukaryota > Viridiplantae > Streptophyta > Magnoliopsida > Asparagales > Asparagaceae > Agave > Agave tequilana. The sequence continues at coordinate 66,396 of JAVJIF010012574.1, read as the reverse complement.
CTCATGTCTCTAGATTGGAGTCTTTTCAGGCACAACTGGCTACGAAAAGATTTTTATCAGAGGAAGAGTTGCGGGTCCAAGCATTGGCGGAAGTTGAAAGAGCACGTCAACACGAGATGCAGTGCCTCCGGGAACGAATCCATTCTTTGGCGAAGCAGGATTATTAGCCTTCTTCTCCTTTTTGTATCATCCCATTTTTTATAACACTCCATTTGTCAAATAAGAGTGTTTGTGTTATTTATCATTTTTGAGTCAAATAATAAAAGCTCTCAAATTTTTATCTAGTCTTTATCCTTTCGGACTCTTTGTTGCTGGATGAATTCAGCTTTCGTAGTCGCACTCCTTGACTATTTGTGGAAACATAGTCCTTAGTCGTTTTGATAGGGTACGACCATGAATAATAAACTTAGGCTGCATTGAGTTCTTGATTGAGATGCGGCTCTCATTTGTAGTGGAGACGCGGATATGAGAAACACGACTCTGAACTGTTGGTGGAGACACATTTCTGGCTCATCAAGAAAGACCTGTGAATCTCAGCTATTTGGCAGGGACACGGATTTGGCTCAAGAGAAGCGTGACTCTGGCCCCCTGAGAGGACACAGCTCTAAAACGCGAACCCACGTTCTCGATAAAGGGGACGCTGCCTTTTGGGTTTGTAGAAGGACACAGACTTATGGACGCGACCCTTGAGTCAGTGCAAGAACGCGAAAGGACTCATCCTTTAAGTCTGTGCAAGAACGTGGACTTTGGGAGGTGGCCTTCATTTCTTGTGAATAGACGCGAACTCCAAGATGCAGCCTTCAAAGCATCACATGCAATCCGTCTTAAAGATCTTGTTGGATCTTTTAATACCAAGTCGGCATTAACGGATAGGGACTTGTGTCATTTGATGTTTCCTGAAGTGACAATCCATGTGTCAGCTGATTGTAGTTCATTTTTACATCATTTTTCACTTCCATATCATGCTTTATGTGAATAAAAATAAGGTTTTTATTGCTTTTCTCTCTAATTTTTCAGGTCCACCATTAATGGAGAAGAAGGCCCATAATCAAGGAATTTTTAAAGAATTAATGGGATTAATTAAAGAGCCAAAAGGAAAAGCCCAAAGTCAAGCCCAGATCTGGAGTCGTCCACGAATATCCCTAGATTTCTAGAAGATCCAGCGTGGCAAATAGACTGTAACAGAACGACAACAGAAATCGTTGGCGCAACGGCCAAGATTCTGCCGCGGATCCGCGGCAAGCATCTGGCCGTTGAGCCAGCGTTTGATCTCACGGCCAAGATTTGAGGGCCTCATCCTCTGGAGCCTATAAATAGACCCCTAGGGCCTCTGCGAAAAAGGGGAGGAGAGAATAGGAGAGAAGAGCTTGTATTTTTGAGAGAATTGTAGGGATTTTCTCTAGCTTCCTTTAGTGCTCTTGTAATCTTCTTTCTCCTTCTAGAATTCTACAAAGAGAGAGAGAGTGAGTGTGAGATCTTGTAATTGAAGTGGTGACAACTTGAATGCAACGATTGATCCATCTTTCTTCTCATCTTTACTAATTCTAGTGCTTTACTTTCTTCAAGCTTTAATTTCCATTGCATTTTCTTCTACGATGAATTGTTGTGTTCTTTTCATTTCAATGTCTAACTAACTCTCTAACATGACTAGCTAACCACTAACTTTACTAACTTCTAACTCTTGGGTAATTACTAATTCATGTGATTCATTGGATGCTTTATTGTGATCTTGTAATTTCAAGTCTCTATTATCTCCAATGAAGATGAGTTACTCTAATTCTTGGCAAATGCTTGTTTTCATTCCATATGATTCATGTGAGCCTCATTTAGAGCCTTGTCTTTAGAACAAGTGCCTTGATGGAACATGGAGATGGAGCACCTAACTATGCTATTTGTTGTACAATTTTCTTACTTCAATGCTAACTCGAGTATGACTTTAAATGACTAATGAATCTTGTATCTTCTTCCTTAGCATTCCCTTGAGTGACACTCCTTGATTCCACCATTGAAAATCTATCTCGGGAGCCGATGAATCAATGAGGCTACAAGTTAAGCCGAGAAGATCACTCATCCTCCAAGTGGGAAAGTATTTGACCAAACAAGTAAGATAAACCTTTGCCGATGAATCAACATGAGGCATGCATCACCTTATGAGATTAGTAAGTTAGTAAATTAGAAGGGTTAGCTAGTCATGATCTTTTCTATCTAAAGTCTTTTTAAGGTTTTCCTTCTCAAGTTTTCTTTCCAAGCTAGTAAAGTTTTCCAAGTTCTTTTCACTTTCCTTTCCATCCTTTTCCTTTTTATGCAACAAAATTCACAACGAATTTTTCCTCTCTTTTCCATGTCATTTTGTTTTTGTTGAACATAGAAGAACTCTCATTTTCTTTCTTCAAATTTCGAAACCGTAAAGCTTCCATCGCGAGCTCTCCCTGAGGATCGACCCGTAATAGTTTATACTACTACGGTGATTCGGAAGGAGTAAATAAAAATTTGTGAATACATTTTGGAGTTTTTGAGCATCACTCACGAGCGTCGAAGGTTATTTCTAAACCCTCTCTCTCTGAATATAGTACACTCCTGCCTTCCGATCATCAGCGTCTTATTGGACTTGATGCTCGTGCAGGTATTTAAGGCCGATGGCTTCCAATGAACAACAAGGGGATGTGTTCCATTGAACAATAATAACTCAAAACTTCCATTCTTTCCTTTAATCTTCTCCGTAGATTATTACTGTCAAGTGATTTCAGGATCAAAAAGCATTGGTTTAAATGCTTTTATGGTCGCGCCTTGATGAATAAAGTCCAACTTCTAGAGAATTCTTCCCTAGGTAGGAACTATTTGTCGCCATAAAATATCCGGTCCCCCTAAATTTCTGTTTTCCTGTCCATTGAAGAAATTCGATCTCTTGATCTTCTCTAGAATCTGATTGATGTCCCCATGTTCGGTAGTCGCATCTTTTAGACTTTTTGATGAAGCATGAGATGACTGACTTTAAACTCTAAGTCACAAATCCTTCGAACGCGATTGTTTTAAACTCTGTGCTTGGATCTTAAAATGCGAGCTTTGTATATAAAGCTCACATTTGGAGTTTTAGAGAATGCTAAGTCTGCTCTTGGACGTGGATCTGGCAACCCTGCGTTTCCAACTCGGGTGTGGCGAACCCTGCGTCTGAGTTACCTCACGTCTTACATCTCGAATGCAGGTCTAAAGCCAGACCGCGTTCGGATACATATTCTTTCAACTGGTTAACTCCGTGTCTGGAGTTCATGACTTCAGTCTCGCGTTTGCACCTCAAATTTTCTATTCCTGTCTTCGCAGAATTTTAACCTTTTGGGGTTTTTTGTTTCTCGTAGGCTCTTGGGAGAATATTTCCACCAGCCAGCTTGTTCGATTGGCGAGCATTCGGGGAGTCAAAGCTCCTGTTCATAGGCAAGGAGGCTTTGCGCTGTTACTGATACCCGTCAAGGTCTTATTGGACATGACGCACCAACAATGCCCAGGATTCGTCATGGTCACAGTGGGTATGGTGCCCTTGATGGCCACAGGAAAGAGGATGTCGCCAGTAAGGTCTCGGATCCTCCCTTTGTAATTTTGATCAAAGAAGATCCAGCTTTTTGGTGGCAAAATCTGCCAACCGGTAAGGTCTCAGATCCTCCCTTTACCAATTTTGATTAAGGAAGATTCAGCTTTTGGTGGCAAAATCTGCCATTAATCGAAGAATTACGGCCCACATCAGTTGGTCGGGTGGAATTAGAATGCTCCTCTGCATTTCGACCTTGAGAAACGCCATTGTTCTCAGTTAGCTATGAGCTTCTTCAATGTTTATATTATGCATCATGATGTAACCAGCACTTGATTATCTCAACACTGATCAACTATGATATGATCCAGTGGAGAAAGAAAGGAGCCTTTGTTCGGCGTCTTCCCAAACATCTATGATCTGGAGTGGTGTAAATATTTTAAGAAGTGAGTGTAACCTTTCACTAGGCGAGAGGGACTTCTTTGTACTCCTTTGTTGTAACACTCAATCTTATTGTATAAGAAAACATCTTGCATCACTTTCATATGTTTGAATATCAATAAAAGTGACACCTTTTCTTGTCTTCTTATATATCTTGAATTTTTTTTTGTATTGAAAATCAGACAAATAGAAGTAGGAACCCTTGACTCGCCAGAAATGTGATAATTAACTTAACAAGTCAAAGTTGGGAAAAAATTCCATTTCAGAATTTAAGATTACTGTCAGAGGTGTAATATTAACTTGACAGGAATGTGAGTTAGAGGTGTGATATTAACTTGACTCAACACAAATTTCAGTTTTATTTGAGAAGACTGAAAACATCACTGTCATAGGTCTAATGTTAAACTTGATAGTGAAGGTATTGCTAGAGGTGTAATTTTGAACTTAGCATTAGTCATCTAGACTTCGATAGAGAAGTTCGAGGGAAAGTCATTGTCATAGGTATATTGTTTAACTTAACAATAAATTGGACGCTCGAGGTCTGATGTTAAACTTAGCATCGCTCATCTCAGCTTCGATATAGAAGCCTGAGAAAAAGTAACTGTCAGAAGTTTAATATTGAACCTGGCAATAACTTAATCACTGTTAGAGGTCTAGTGTTAAACTTAACACTAATTTATCAGAGGTGTATTGTTAACATGACAGTAGTTGACTTGCGATATGAGCAGTTTTGAGGACTTATCATTCTATTGATGAGAATTGACAAGTGAAATTTGAAATATCAGGGTTTAATTTTAAACTTGATAAGAATTGGTTTGTGATAGGAGCAATTTTAAGGACTTGTCATTATGATGAGAATTGACAAGTGAAATTTAGAATGTCAGAGGTGTAATTTTGAACTTGACAAATTTGAAGACTTGTGACTCCATGTAGAGGAGAGACAAGTGAAGTTTGTACTCGCTGGGGAGTATTGAAATTTTTTATTGTCAGAGGTGTAGTGTTAACATAGTAATGATTGCATTTGTGGACCTACCACTCTATGAAAGAGAATTGGTAGGGGATTTTGATGGAAAATGAAATGAATTGTCAGAGGTGTAATACTAACGTGACAATCGTTGATTTCCTAGAGATATGGGAGATTCGCCGTTAGAGGTGTAATATTAACATAACAGCGAGGATTTTTAATGAGTTTTGTTGTCAGAGATTTAATATTAACTTGACAGAATCTACTGGGGATCTGAAAATCTGGCTTGTCAGAGGTTTATTGTTAACGTGACAAGTCCCAGCTTATCTTATTGGAGAAATGGACACATGTGTTTTTGTGGCCCTACCATTCTATGGAAAGGAATTGGTAAGAGATTTTGGAGGAGAGTATGAGACCAAGTCCCTTAGGATTTTTAGTAAACCCTCAGGTATCAATAGATTTGGTGTGCTTTTACTAACTACCGTTTGAGTTGGGATAGCTATATATTCCCCTCAGCATAATGAGTTGTCAAAAACTTATGTTGGACTTAAAGGCTAACATTTTCCTCTATCATTAGCCGTCGGAGGCGTCGGATGTCTATAGAAGAGTAACCAAGCTAAAACCGAAGTCTTGCACTTTGTTTCTTCCTCATGCATCATGATGTGACCATCGCTTGATCAGCTTGACACTGATCGACCGTGATATGATCCAGCGAAGGAAAGAAGCTTTTCTTGGATTTGGAGTTTCAATCAAAGGTGTAGTATTAACATGATCAGGAGAAGAATGCTATCAAGAATAGGATTTCTTCAAGAATTTGCCGTTGATTGGCATCATGACCGTATCACCATCTGGGGTTATAAGGCGATATACTCCATTTGAGTAGACCAACTCTACTACAAATGGTCCTTCCCATTTGGATTGAAATTTTCCCTTAGTCTTATATGTCATCACCATAGGTTTTCTGACGATTAATATAAGATCGCCTTTCTTGAAAATTCGCTCCTTGACTTTTTTGTTGAAGACTCTGGTAATTTGAGCTTGATAGAGTTCGATTTGCTGTTGAGCTTGCAGGCGTTTATCATCCCAAGCCTCCAGCTCTTGGAGTCACAGTCGATGTTTCCCCTCATTTGTCATCTCTGTCATCAATGCGATGCGTGGGGATGGGATTTAGATTTTCAGTGGGAGTACAGCTTCACACCCATGTACCAAGGAGAAAGGTGTAGCTTTCGTCGGGGTTCGAACCGTCGTGCGATAGGCCCAGAAGCATTCACCTAACTTGTCGTCCCAGTCATGTTGGCTTTTCGAGATGAATTTCTTAAGAAGTTTTCTAATAGTCTTGTTGAAGCTTCTGCAAGGCCGTTAGCGGCTGGGTAGTATGTCATTGAGGACACACTCTGGATTCTGAACTTGTCGCAGAACCTTTAAAAAACTTAGCCGACGAACCGGGGCCCATTGTCATGAACGAACTGTCATGGCACACCAAAGCGATAAATGACGTGATGTTTAATGAATTTAATCACGTCAGATGCCTTTACCTCCCTCAAGAGAATAGCTTTAGGCCATTTAGAGAAGTAATTGGTTATAGCTAAGATGATCCGATGTTCTTTGGATGAAGGTGGGCTGATAGGGCCAACCACGTCCATTCCCTACATCTCAAATAGTCTGGTTGAGGTTGTAGAGCGAAGATATCCTGGTGCTTGATAGATAAAGTCACCATGGATCGGACAGGCGTGACACCATTTGGCATAAGTGATGGCATTAGGGATCATCGTTGGCCAGTAGTACCCCATTCTTCGGAGTCGATCCCTAAGCTTCGGGCCAGGCTGATGAGCTCTACATATGCCATCATGCGCTTCTTTGAGTACTTCCATGCCTCCTTCTATGATAGGCAGCGGAGGAGGATCCCATCATGCGATTGGCGGTACAGTATTCGTGTGATCGCATTATAGTAGAATTTAGGGGCTTTTCTTCTAATGGCAGCCGCCTCTTTATGATCTTCAGGATAGATGCCGTCCAATGCATAGTCGATGTATGGGAATCGCCAATCCTTGAGTTCTGAACCTGTTAAAGTCTCTTGAGCTTCTTTAACTCGATAGTCTCCTATTGGCTTTTGGTGGTCTTCAAAAGCGAACCTTGGGCAATACAGGTCATGACTGTAGACGAGTATTTTCTCTACTACTCCTGCTGGAAGAGCTAAGAAAGCAGCGAGAGATGCCAGTGCATCTGCATGTGTATTTTGTTGGTGAGGTATATGGTCGATGAAAAAGTTTCTGAACCTCTCGGCTATGCAAATAGTTGCATTATAGTAGGGTATTAAGTCTTCATGTCTGACTTCGTACTCCCTACAAACTTGGTTAACGATGAGTTTAGAGTCACCGTATGCTTCAAGATTTTTAACGTCAATCTCATCGGCGATTTGCATTCCGATCAAGAGAGCATTATATTCAGCTACATTATTGGAACACGGCTCAGTTAATGAGAATGCACGAGGGATTACGTTGTTTTGTGGGGAGACAAGGACTACCCCACTCCTGTTACGACATTCCCTCGTGGACCCATTCTTGATGCATCGTCGAAGAAGAGCTGCCACACCTATCCTTCGAAAGACGTCTGGGTCAGACAAATTTCAACGACCTCGTCTGGTAGATCCTCATAAAGTTCGGTCGCTCTCGGTTTGGATGTTCAGCAAGAAAATCTGCCATCGCTTGTCCCTTCACGGCTTTTTATGGTAGAAAGTGCAACTCATATTGGGAGAGCAGTATGGCCCATTTTGCCAGTCAACATTTAGCGATAATGGCTTTGTCATAAGCAACATTAAAGGGTTGACTTTTGATATGATATTTATAGTTTAGCCCACCAAGTAGTATCGCATTTTCTGGACGGCAAACACCAACGCCAAACATTCCTTATCGATCAGGTTGTACTGATATTCTGATCATGGTTCTGCTCAGATATTAGATTGCATGCTCGTATCCCTGATCATTATTCTGGGCTAGCAAAGCTGTTGGCCCAGAGGCCTTCCACTCTAGTTTCGATGATGATTAACTCATGTAGTTATAGTTTACTAATAATCTTGTGATATTTAATTTCAGATATTTAATCAAGATATTAGTAGGTGATTAGCTTCAACAAAGGTGTTTTGGAGCTTTCACATGGTGATTCAAAAGCCCGAGCGTCAAGTTCATATCTAGCCTCGTTAAAATCAAGCTCGGTGGATCACGTTTAGATCGAGTCGACTTGGAGACGGCGCTCTACACAAAGACTTCTGTACATTGTTTAGTTTATGGTTTAGATCCATTGTTCAAGATTAGATAGTGTGATATGCTCAAGTTCACAACACACACACGTTTCATGTTTTGGTTTTGGTTTTCGGTTTAACCAATCTTGATTTTCATGGATAGATAGAATCAAAACAAATTTACCTGGTTTAATGTATATTAGATTTGATCTATATACATGTATGCTTCATATTCTTAGACAAACTTAGTTTGATAGTCTATTTATGAGTTTGGAGTTTTGGTATTTTAACAAAACGTATTTTTAGATTTTATGTCAAAAACATTGATATATATATATATATATATATCTTTCGTGTATATTGGATTATATCCATATACAACATGCTTAAATATTGTTTCAATATCATATTTTGGTATTTGGATGAGTTTTGGACAAAACGATTTTTCATTTTAAAAATTCAAGTTTTGAAAAATACGGATTTTAGATTTCGGCAAAATTTGTAAGTCACAAAAATGGTTCAAAATGATTGTAATATGATTTGATTTTTACTCAAACATGTTTGTATTTCAAAGATATAACATGAACTGATTTTTGTGAAATTTATGAGATTTTATGGGATTTATTTGATAATAAAAAGTCAAGTTTTAAATCCTGAATTTTGCCCTACCAGGCTCTGGCGGTCGACCGGGACGGTCGACCGGACCAGTGGTCGGTCGACTGGATAGGTCGACCGATGTGCACAAGACGTGCACAAAGGCCAGTGTGGTTGGCCGGTCGACCGAACGGTCGACCGAATGAAGTCAGCCCACTCTCGGGTTGGCCCGGTCGACCAGGCGGTCGACCGGCCAGAGAGTCGTTGCTCTCTGGTTCTGGGCACGGTCGACCGGGTGGTCGACCATGCGGATCAATGGTCACTTTTTTGACCGTTGGCCGGTCGACCGGCCGGTCGACCGCTGGGCCTTTTCTGCTGCCAACGGACAGATTCCAAATGGGGTATAAATATCCCCCAATTTGAGTTGTTTCTCAACAAGTTTTTGAAAAGCAAAAATTCCTACTTTTCTAGTGTTTTAAACAGCAAGTTTTCAAAAGAGTTTTGGGTTCAAAAGATCTATCTTCATTTGTTTTAAAGTGTTAGAAAATTCAAAGAAAAAGAGAGTATTTGGGAATTGGTTTTTGATCTTTATTTCAATATCTATCTTGTGAATTTCTCAAGTGTTTTTTTCTTTGTTGTTTTCATTTCCAAACACTTTATTTTCTCACTTGAGCTTATTATATCTATCTATCTATTAGGATCTTGATTTGTGAGAAAATTAGTTTATGGTTGTGAAAACCACCAAGTTATAAACCCTCCTTATATCCCTCTTGTGTAGAGGTTGATTATTGGAGTGGTGGCTTTGTGGCCTATCCCTCTAGTGAGAGGTTGATTGGTTGTTTGGCTTTGTGCCCATCCCTCATTTGTGAGGTTGATTAGTATTGGCTTTGTGCCTAGCCTCTAAGTGTAGAGGTTGTGTTTGTAAAGAGAGGAGTTGTGTACTCTAAATTGTAATTGCTCCAAATCCTCGGTGGAGATTCCCTGTGTGGGAAGTCCTGTGTGGACGAGTTAGTGGAAATCCTTCTGTGTGAAGGCAGGGACATAGAGCTGTGTGCTCGAACCTCGAAACATATCTTGGTGTTTGCATTTGATCCACTTTCTCTAACTCTCTCTCTCTTATATTGTGCCTTGCATTGATTCATATTGCCATATCATATACATGCTTGTGTTGTTTGTGTGTGCCTCACTTATGTTTAACCATGAGAGCTTCATATAGCACCTCAACTCTTATTCAGAGGAATCAAGAGGAGTTAGTCCAGAGCCCTTCACCGGGAATTTGGCTACACTCGTTGATTACACTAAGTGTGTTGCGATTAAGTTTTAATTTTCGCATTATTGTTCATAGATTAGTCGTACACCTATTCACCCCCCTCTAGGTGTACTTTCAAAAGCTTCTAAGGAATGATCCATCGCTCGAACATATATCAGGAAAGGTTTTCCTGAAACCGGAGCTATGAGGACGGGTGGTTGCGTGAGGTACCGTTTGATTTCCTCGAACGCTTGTTAGAAAGCATCGTCCCAAATGAATGAGACACCTTTCTTCATTAATTTGGTGAAGGATTGGCACCTCCCTGAAAGATTTGAGATAAACCTCCGGATGTACGCTAATCGCCCTTGCAACCCTCTAAGCTCTCTAAAATTTCTTGGAGGTTGCATTTCCTGGACAGCGCGGACTTTCTCTGGATCGAGGTGGATTCCTTTGGATGTCATCACAAATCCTAAGAATTTACCGCTGGTTACCCCCAGGAAGGATTTGGTGGGATTCATCTTCAGCTGATGCGCCCGCATGATATCAAATACCGTCTTCAGATCCGCTATGTGATGCCCTTAGTGCAACTTTTCACTGCAGTATCGTTGACGTAACATTCCACTATTTTACATATGTGCTCGTGAAAAATTACATTCATAGCCCTCTGATACGTTGCCCCCACATTATTTAATCCGAAAGGCATGACAGTATAGCGATACACCCCAATGGTGTCCCGAAAGAAGTTTGCTTTTCATCATCATGGTACATTTTGATTTGATTGTATCCTGAGAATCTATCCATGAAGGACATTCATCCAAACCCACACGTATTGTTGATCATGACATCTATGATTGGGAGAGAGAATTCGTCTTTAGGACAGGCCTCATTTAGATCGCGAAAATCAATGCAAACCCGGATCTTCCTATTTTTCTTGGTAACGGGAACGATATTAGCTACCCAATCGAGGTTTTGTTCCTCCCTGATGAAGCTAGAGTCTATAAGCTTTTTGACTTCTGACTGGATTACTTCCATTATCTACGGACGGAACCGTCGCTGCTGTTGTTTGACTGGTTTCATATCCAGATTGATATTGAGGCAATGCATAGCAACATGAGGGTCAAGCCCAGGCATATCCTTGTAATTTCAAGCGAAAACATCTATATACTCCAGCACAAGAGATATTAAATCTTCTCTCTCGGAGGGTGAAAAGCTTTCGCTTATAAAGATGGGCCTGGGATTTGCCTCGTCTTCCAGATTAGTCTGGGTGACCTTATCTTCCTTGGATGGTTCGCGTTGTTCGAAGCGAATATCCCAGAGAGTGTTTAGGTGTTTGATCCAAGGATCTGTATCCGACTGGATCATTTCTTCATCTCCATCTTCCAAGTGGCTTGTTGAAGTCATATTTATTGAAAGTTTTGTGAAGATGTTGCTGACGCTGACATCTGACTCCCACGATGATGTGCCTAATGAGTAATTATGGCATAATTACTCTTCAAACTCGGAGGCTCATGAGATCGGAGTTGACACTAGCCCAATCTCTTGCGAGTTCAATGATAATAATCAGGGGTCTTCCCTTTCGGAACGAAAGATCGAAATAGTGTTCTTCTTTTGCCGAAGTTCAAACCAGGGCCACTTGTTAGATCATACCTCATGTTTTCCATCATTCTGAGTCCATTTGGCTCATAATGAGAGAACTGAGGGGATTCATTCTCGCCTTCTGAGTCTTTGCGAGGCTTCAATTCGGGCTTAATTCTTCCAAAAAGAATTAGTTTTTGGCTTTTGCGTCTTGCTGGGACCATGAATACTGACTCTTGCGCATCACCGACATCTTTGTACATTTTGAGAGATGATTTCACTGGTACATGCAATGAGCATCCATTGCCGATCAGGGGTCATTATCCACCTCGGTACTAGTGTCTGATGGCACTGAATCGGAAGCAAATACAGAAAAATAAGCCAAATTCAACTCTTCATTAATATACCACTTGCCTACATCATCGTCGGTGTTATTAACACGGAGCTTATTAATGCTACTTACAAATGGATTTAATTCCCACATGCACTCTGTTGGCCCAGAGGCCCTTCACTCTAGTTTTGATGATGATTAACTCATGTAGTTATTGTTTACTAATAATCTTGTAATATTTAGTTTCAGATATTTGATCAAGATATTAGTAGGTGATTACCTTCAATAAAGGTGTTTTGAAGCTTTCACATATTGATTCAAGAGCTCGAGCGTCAAGTTCACATCTAGCACTCGGTTGGAGTCAAGCTCGGTGGTTCACGTTTGGATTGAGTTGACTTGGAGACGGAGTTCTACAAGAAGACCTCAGTTTGTTTACTTTAATTTTGTTTAGATCATTGTAAAGATTAGATAGTATTGATATGCTCAAGTTCACAATACACACACACTTGTTTTAAGTTTATTGGTTTTTGGTTTTCGGTTTAACAAATATTGGATTTCATGTCAAAAATATAGATATAATATCTTTTCATGTATATTGGATTCTATCCATATACAACATGCTTAAAAGTTATTTAAATACCATATTTTTGTATTTACATGTGTTCTGAAAAAATCGGATTTCCATTTCAAAAATCCAAGTTTTGAAAAATATGGATTTTGGTTTAAGGCAAAGTTTCAAGAACACAAAAATGGTTCAAATAGTTTGTAATATGTGTTGAATTTTTTATCACACATATTTGTAGTTCAAAGATCTAATAAGAACTGATTTTTGTAGAATTTATGTGATTTTATGGGATTTAATTGAAGATAAAAACTCAAATTTTTAATCCCTATAAGTGTTGGACCAGGCTGTCTGCCGATCACCGGACCGGTCGACCGTAGCAGAAGTCGGTTGACCGGTCCAGTCGACCGACGTGCACAGGACGTATACACAGCCAAGGTTGGTGGGCCAGTCGACCGGGCGGTCGACCGTCCAAATAGCTCTGCTCTCTGGAAATGGCCCCGGTCGACCCGCAGAGAGCTGCTGCTCTCTGTATCCAGTCCCGGTCGACTGAGCGGTCGACCAGAGGCACAATGGTCATAAAAATAACCGTTGGGCTGGTCGACCGGGCAATCGACCAGAAGGGCAAAGTTGCCCTTTCCAGCTGCCAACGGGCAGATTTATTTTGAGGCTATATATACCCCATTTCTTGAGCTGTTTTAAATAAGTTTTAGAGAGCAATTTTTCCCACCTTTACAAGTGTTTAACAGTAAGTTTTCAAAAGAGTTTTTGGGTTTAAAAGATCAATCTTTATTTGTTTTAAAGTGTTAGAAAATTCAAAGAAAAGAGAGTATTTGGGAATTAGTTTTTGATCTTTATTTCAACATCTATCTTGTGATTTTTTCAAGTATTTTTCTTTGTTGTTTTCATTTCCAACCACTTTATTTTCTCACACTTGAGCCTATCATGTCTATCCTATCTATTAGGATCTTTATTTTGTGAGAAAGAATTAGTTTGTGGTCTTTGAGATCACCAAGTTGTAAACCTTCCATACTTTGTGATATCCCCGGTGATTGTGTTGATATCCCTCTAGTGAGATGTGATTGTGGAAGTGGTGATTGAGTATCCCTCTATGAGAGGTTGATTGTTGTTTGGCTAAGTGCCTATCCCTCAATTGTGAGGTTGATCTTGTTTGGATTTGTGCCTTGCCTCTAAGTGTAGAGTTTGTATTTGGTGAGAGAGGAGTTGTGTACTCCCAAATTATATTTGCTTAAATTCTCAGTGGAGGTTCCCTGTGAGGGAAGTCCTGTGTGGACGATATAGTGAAAATCCTTCTGTGTGAAGGCAGGGACGTAGTGCTGGGTGCTCGAACCTCGAAACATATCCTTGTATTTGCGTTTGATCCACTATTTCTAACTCTCTCTCTTACTTTGTGCATTGTTCATATTGCTCATATCATATACATGCTTGGTTTGATTGTGTGCCCATACTTGTGTTAAACTAAGAGAGCTTCATATAGCACATCAACTCTTATTTAGAGGAATTTAGAGGAGATAATTCAGATCCCTTCACCGGAAATTCGGCTACACTCTTTGGTTACACTAAGTGTGTTGCATTTAGTTTTTAATTCTGCATCATTTGTCAATAGATTATCCTTACACCTATTCACCCCCCTCTAGGTGTACTTTCAATTGGTATCAGAGCCTACACTCCTGATATTAGATTTAACCACCTGGGAGTGAGATCTTGATTGCTGATCTAGTATTTGTATTTGCACACTTACATTGTTTACAAACACTCATGGACTTCATGACCCCTCCCATGTATGATACTTCCAACATTGTTGTTTGGAAAGCTAAGATGTCCATGTACCTCAAAACCCTAGGTTTGCATGTTTTTCGTGCCGCTACCAAGAATCCTATCTTGGTAATAGCAAGCATATGGAGGCCAATGCACAAGCTCTTGAGGCACTTAGAAGCATGGTTAACAAAGAATATTTATCCAAGGTTTCTCATTATGATTCTGCTTTTACAGTGTGGAACACTTTGACCTCTCTCCCCCTTCAAAAGACGAATCATGTGGAGAAGGAATCTAGTGAGGATGAATCCGAATAACGTTGCTACATGGTCCAAGGGAATGACTCCCTTGAGGTACATTCGGAAACTCAACTAGATGATTGTGCTAGTTCTTCAGGAGATGATATTATTGATGCCGATGCATTAAATGAAGAACTTTTTATTGTATGTGAAAAATTGCTTGAAAAATATAGTTTTGAAAAAGAAAAGCTTTGGATTAAATAAAGAAAATAAAGATTTGTTTTCAAAGCTTGAATTAACTTTGCAAGAGAATGTTGAGATTTCAAATGAACGTGACTCATTGAAATCCCAACTTGAACTTGCACTTAATGAAAACAAAATTTTGAAAAATTAAAATGATTGCAATGATGTTTTGAAGAAAAATGAGATCTTGTTTTCAAAACTTGATTTTACTTTAAAAGAAGATGATATTTTGAAAAACAAAATTGCTTCTATTTCAATTGAATTGGATTTGGTTTCAAAGAAAAATGTCTCTTTTAAAAATGATTTAGATTCTTATATTTGCCATGCTAGTATAGCTTCATCACCTAGTGTATCTATTGCTTGCACCACTTCTTCTAACGTTAAAAATGATATAAATATTTTGAAGAAGAATGTTGATTATTTGGGCTCCACTTTGAGCCAATGAGCCATGAACCACACGTTTGGAATCTATGTTTCGAAAGAAACATGTTCCTCTTATGCATGCACACAAATCATGGCACACAAATGCTTCCCACGTTCATACTCATAACACTATGTATGCTCATGTGTACACTTATACACATTATGGACGTAAGGGTCACCTTGTAAAATTTTGCTTTGATAGAATTCATGATTCAAATTTTGTAAATAGATTTGTTTGGGTTAGGAAAAGTGCTAACCCTCATAGACCCAAAAGAGTATGGGTACTAAAATCCACCCCTATTTTATTTGATGTAGGTGTAGGCTCTCACATGACGTGATAGATGATGGTGCCTTGAGATGGATGCGTTCCGAGCTTAATGGTGACTATTTTGAATGCATTACTTTCAAGAGAAGTTTGGTAGAAGGACCATCTTGTTTGGAGCCTAGAGATTTGCCCTCATGGTTTTGGTAACGATCTTTAACTCTTATTCATGTTTATATGATTTCATGATTGATTTTTAGCATATTTTAGTTTTTCATGATTAGAATATTAAATGCCATGATATTTAGACCTATGACATACATGCATAGTAGTTGAGATACAGCCATGTTTATATGAATCTATATTTTTTGTGTTCTCACTTTAGTTTAACTATTGTGTATATCATAGATCTAAAACATGTACATTTACTTAATGATCATATAAATTTTGTCTTGCACTTCATGTTTTGATTACATGTTTAGATGTAGTTTTCATTAAAACTTGTGTATATACTTGTACAACTAGTGAGCCACAAATTGATTATTATATGTTTGTGCTTGATTGCTCATTTGTACATTAAATGTACTAGTATAGCCTAGTTTTGATGATTCATGCATTTTAACTTGTATTCCCTATTTTTGGACATGTTTTTCGTAATGATATGTTCTAACTTCATGTATATGTTAATTTTGTCAAAACTATTGAATCTACATGTATAACCTTGAGTTTTTTGCCTTTCATGTAATATTCTTTTATGGACTCGATTGTGTTTGGATAAGTATGTATACTTCTAGTTTAGACTAAACGTACATATACCTTGAAGTAGATTTAGTTTTAATGATTTTTTTTAAGGATCTTCACATTGAGCCTTAATTGCCTATTTCCTTGACTGTCCTTCACACAAAACTTGTACACTCACATTACTTGGTGTTTTCTCATGATTTTTTTCATGAGTATTATATGTGCTATATAGATTTTGAGTGTCATTGGTTGAGTGATTTTCATATTTTCATGGATATGTTATTGTTTTATTCCTTACTTGAAGGAGTTCGTACTAGTTTATAATTTTATCATAAAACTAGTTCATATTCTTCATTTTGGTAGAGTTTTCTAATATGCTAAACTTATTTTCAAATTTATTTTTGAAAACCCTACCCATCTAAGGGTAGTTGGATGGGCGACCATACTTTGTATGCTCAAATTGAAAATTATTTTAACATTTGCATGATAGGGTGGTCTTTATTAGTTATATACTTGATTCTCATTGTATTTTTCAATTGGTATCACAATTGATATTTATCTTGTATACTCATATTTGTTTCTATATATGTATGCTTCAACTGCAAATAGTATCAATTTCGATTGGTATTTAACTTTTTCATACATATTTATGTGTTTTAATTATGCTTATTATATCTCTATATCTTTAAAGCACAAATTTTACTATGCTAAGCTTGATTTAGTCCTTCATGACAATTATTTTTCAATTGGTATATCACACAAGCTTATGCATCGTTTTCATGAGTATTTCATAAAGGGAGAGAAAATTCATGTTTTACCTTTCAATCAGTTTTGTTTACAATTGGTATCTTACTCCCACTCTTTATGTTAAAAATTGATATCTTAGTTTTCCATTGGTTTCCTACGCTCCTAATGAAAATTATTTTCAATTGGTATATGTTTCATTTTCAATATTGATATCAAGAATATTAAATTGATATTATTCTCTATTTGGTATCTCTATTGCAAAATGATTTTAGTGTTTAATCAAAAAGATTGGTTTATTTTTTTCAATTAGCATCAAAAGTGTAAAATATTTTCAATTGGTACTAATTTTTATAATTGGTATCAAGATTTCCTATATATTTATATCTTTCAATTGGTATCAAAATTTTTGTTGGTATCTTCAAAATATTTTGTTTATTTTCAATTGGTATCAAATTGGTATCATAATGTTTTGATTTGTATTGCTTATATGCAAGAGAAGCTTAACATCTTCTCTATATATATATTCATGTTGAGTGTATGTCATATTGAAGTGATTGACCTTTCTTTGGTATGTAGTACACGTATGTAGTAGGAGTTTCACATCTCCTTTTATACATTACATATTATGCTTTATATGGTTAGGGTTTAGTCATCTCTTTTCATATAAATGCATGTATGCAGGGGGAGTTAACTTCACGTCTCTCCTCTTCATGAATGTATATAGCATATGCACCTTTATTGTTTTGATTTATGCAAAAAGGAAGAAAAATATTATTTATGCCTTTATTTTTTGTACCCTTTTGTTAATGAACTGACAAAAAGGGGAGAGAAATTTGGAGTTTTTATATATACATGTATGTTTAATTTGTTATCTTTTACCATTATTATCAAGAGCATCTTTTGTTATCTTTTGTTGGTATCAAGAGTAACATTTTTTTTAAGAAAATTTTTATTTTAAAATTGGTATCAAGAGCATGTTTATTTCATTGGTATCAAATATCCTGTTTATGCATATTTATGTTGAGCATTCATTAAATCTCTTTATGTTTAATGCTATACATGAGTTAAGGGGGAGCTTCTATGAAGCTTAACTTTAAACCATGCATATATAACTCTATGAGTTTTGTCATCATCAGAAATGGGGAGATCGTTGGCCCAGAGGCCCTTCACTCTAGTTTTGATGATGATTAACTCATGTAGTTATTATTTACTAATAATCTTGTGATATTTAGTTTCAGATATTTGATCAAGATATTAGTAGGTGATTAGCTTCAACAAAGGTGTTTTGGAGCTTTCACATGTTGATTCAAGAACTCGAGCGTCAAGTTCACATCTAGCACTCCGTGGGAGTCAAGCTCGATGGATCACGTTTGGATCGAGTCGACTTGGAGACGGAGTTCTATAAGAAGACCTCAGTTTGTTTATTTAATTTTGTTTAAATCATTGTAAAGATTAGATAGTGTTGATATGCTCAAGTTCACAATACACACACATTTGTTTTAAGTTTATTGGTTTTGGTTTCGGTTTAACCAATATTGGATTTCATGTCAAAAATATAGATATAATAACTTTTCATGTATATTGGATTCTATCCATATACAACATGCTTAAAAGTTGTTTAAATATCATGTTTTTGTATTTACATGTGTTTTGGAAAAATCGGATTTCCATTTCAAAAATTCAAGTTTTGGAATATATGGATTTTAGTTTAAGGTAAATTTTCAAGAACACAAAAATGGTTCAAATAGTTTGTAATATGTGTTAAATTTTGTCACACATATTTGTAGTTCAAAGATCTAATAAGAACTGATTTTTGTAAAATTTATGTGATTTTATGGGATTTAATTGAAGATAAAAACTCAAGTTTTTAATCCCTATAAGTGTTGGACCAGGCTGCCTGCCGGTCGACCGGTCCGGTCGACCGACATGCATAGGACGTGCACACAGCCAAGCTGGTGGGCCGGTCGATCAGGCAGTCGACCGTCCAGATCGCTCTACTCTCTGGAAATGGCCCCGGTCGACCGGCCGATCGACCGGGAGAGAGCTGCTGCTCTCTATATCCAGTCCCGGTCGACCGGGCGGTAGACCGGAGGCACAACGGTCATAAAAATGACCGTTGGGCCGGTTGACCGGGCGGTCAATCGGAAGGCAAAATTGCCCTTTCCAGCTGCCAACGGGCAGATTTATTTTGGGGCTATATATACCCCCATTTCTTGAGCTGTTTTAAACAAGTTTTAGAGAGCAATTTTTTTCACCTTTGCAAGTGTTTAACAGTAAGTTTTCAAAAGAGTTTTTGGGTTTAAAAGATCAATCTTTATTTGTTTTAAAGTGTTGGAAAATTCAAAGAAAAAAAGAGTATTTGGGAATTAGTTTTTGATCTTTATTTCAATATCTATCTTGTGATTTTCTCAAGTGTTTTTCTTTATTGTTTTCATTTCCAACCACTTTATTTTCTCACACTTGAGCCTATCATATCTATCCTATCTATTAGGATCTTTATTTTGTGAGAAAGAATTAGTTTGTGGTCTTTGAGATCACCAAGTTGTAAACCTTCCATACTTTGTGATATCCCTCTAGTGAGGGGTGATTGTGTTGATATCCCTCTAGTGAGATGTGATTGTGGAAGTGGTGATTGAGTATCCCTCTAGTGAGAGGTTGATTGTTGTTTGGCTAAGTGCCTATCCCTCAATTGTGAGGTAGATCTTGTTTGGATTTGTGCCTTGCCTCTAAGTGTAGAGTTTGTATTTGGTGAGAGAGGAGTTGTGTACTCCCAAATTGTATTTGCCCAAATTCTCAGTGGAGGTTCCCTGTGAGGGAAGTCCTGTGTGGACGATATAGTGAAAATTCTTGTGTTTGCGTTTGATCCACTATCTCTAACTCTCTCTTACTTTGTGGATTGTTTATATTGCTCATATCATATACATGCTTAGTTTGATTGTGTGCCCATACTTGTGTTAAACCAAGAGAGCTTCATATAGCACCTCAATTCTTATTTAGAGGAATTTAAAGGAGATAGTCTAGAGCCCTTCACCGGGAATTTGGCTACACTCTTTGGTTACTAAGTGTATTGCATTTAGTTTTTAATTCCACATTATTTGTCAATATATTAGCCTTACACCTATTCACCCCCTCTAGGTGTACTTTCACACTCTTCTTCTACCTCTGGCTCAATGTCGGCTTCATTACCAGAGTCTGGTTCCTCAGGCTGTAGATTTTCGTTTATCTCCAGAGAATCCTAGTATAGGAAGGAGTCTGTGAAATAGTTCTTTACCCCCTTAAACGGATGCCTTTCAGCAATCAACGTTCGGACTTTCCCACTTTCATCGATATACTTCATGACTTGATGGAGTGTGAAGGGAACGATGGAATTACGATGAATCCACGGTCGTCCGAACAGCAAATTGTATGAAGTATCGGCGTCGATTACATAGCACGTCACTTCGGATCTTAGATCCCCAATCTGGCATTTGAGGTTGATCTTTCCCATTGGACGCGTACCTTGGCGTTGAAACCATAGATGGTAGTTTGGGTGGCGCTCAATCGTTGGGTGGGGATCGCTAAGTGCTGCATGACCCGACGAGGCATGATGCTTAACGCGAATCCTAAATCTACCTGAATGCGGCTTACTTCAGACGATTCAATGTACCCTGTGAAGTATAGGGGCCTATCATGTTTCCCCTTGACCTGCATATTATCTGGCGTGAAGGTAATGCAAGGTACATTTTGAGAGGCGTGGAGGTAGTCTTCTTTATTTTCCTCCTGTGGTCCAGCCGAGATCTGGGCCATGAATATTTCAGCGTTAGGACTTCTCTCAGAGCTTCTCTTGTTGACTTTGACAATCTTAGGAGCTCGTAAAGGGTGATCCTGGCTGGAATTTTGGCTAGTTGAGCTAACACATCAAAGCAGTAAGGTGCTGACGTTCGTTCCTTCTGCGCTGTCCCTTGGAGAGCTTTAGAATACCCAAGCTCTTTCGGCTTCTCCACAGGTTGCTTTGCAGAAGGCTTAGTTGGTTCTGCAGTAGGTTTAAGAGGGCTTGCCCCCATCTCGTCATACTTCTTTAAATATGACTGACCCGAATGAGTTTCAGCCACGATCGGTTTATTAAACGCTGCGGCAAGGACGATTGTTTTCTCCTCCAAATCGGTTAGTGAGGGAACATCAGTTTCTACTTCCTGGGAAGAAGCACACACCACATTGCAGGATGAAGCTTTTGCTTTGCCTTCGGATATTCTGTTGGTAACAGTAGTCCACTGTTGGCGTTTCACAAGGTCGGGATGAACCCACATAATTTCTCCCTTAGGTGTCGGGATAGGTACAAGACCCTTCTCTTGCTGGTGATGCAGGTCTGTATTGATCATCTTTAGTTTCCCTTTCGGGATGGGAACAACTCTAGCCGGCCTTAGAGCCTGGTTTCTGAACTGAAGAAATGACATCATGTTAGCCGTCACTTTCTTCTATTCTGGACGGAGCTTGAGCACTTCTGCATCAATTAGAGCTTGAAGAATATCTTTAAAGATATAACAACTCTTGGTGGGGTGCCCCAATATCCTATGATGTAAGCAGTAGTTGGGATTGTCGGTCTTACCGACCTCCTCGGGACATATAGCTTCAGGAAGCTTTAATCTGTTGCTCTTATTGAGTAACTTGAACAACGAATCGACGTGCTCGTCTTTGAAGGAGTACTGTCTGTTGGCGCGCGGTTGACTTGAAGAACCTCCCCCTCTGGCTGGCTGAGATTTAATAGGGGATTTTGTCTCTGTCGCCAATGTATCCTTCCTTTTTGATTGAAAAAATATTTTATTGCATGTCTTGTCAACTTTTTGGGTCTAGGCTTGTTTTCTTCTGCCCTAACCCTGGCAACAATCTCTTCAGCCTGTTCACCTTGTTAGACTAATTGCTTCCAGGTGCGGCTTTCAGCAACCCCTATCTGGGCTAGGAGCGAAGTTTGTAGAATGTGGCGGCATGTTTCCACCAGGGTGGCCTGGGTCATACCGATAGGATATCAGAAAGCCATATTCTAAAATCTTTCCACAAATGCTTTGACGAACTCTCTCTTTCGTTACTTTGTTGCCAGGAGAGTTGGCATGGTAATCTCCAAGTCGTCTTCGAAGAATCGTGTTAGAAGAGCTTCTCGAAATCACTCCAGTTTTTTATGGAGCCTTTTAAGAGTTTCATGAACCATTCAAAGCCAAGCCCTTTTAAAGTGCCGATGACCAAACACACCAAGATGGCATCATTATCTACTACATTCTCCGTTTAAGACTTGAAGTAGTAGATGCGTTGGTTCAGTGACCCTTTGCCGTCGAAAGCCTGTATGGTCAGAGCTTTAAACTTAGAAGGGTACGAAACAAGATCCCATTCGGCCGGATATGGTTGAACCACTCCTGCTTCTTAGAGGTCTTTCCAGTTGGTAAGGGCTTCCAGACGCTGCTCCAATTGATTTATTTTTTTAGAATGAGTACCCTATTCTCTGGATTGCCTTCCTCTTTAGATGAGGATTTAGACGACACAAAATTGGATTGCTCCTTCTCCTCGATATGTACGGAAGATGAGCTTTCCCCTTCCTTCCGTTTGCCTTTAGACTTCTTAGAAGAAGCTTTGTCAGTTGACTTCCTCTTATCTTCAAGCAATTGTGCAAACATTTGCTTGAGGGTATCAATGATTCTTGTTGGATGCGAATCATATCGAATTGTTTCCTTTGGACCTGGGCTTGCTGTTCTAAGCGCCTGGTCGTCTCTTCAGGCGTGTTTGTCATGTACGCAAAGGCTTCCTTCTTTATAGAAGAATTCGAGGCCTGTGATTCTGTGATGGCAGAGTGTGATTCCCTTACTTCAATGCCCTGGGCTAAGGTACTGTAGTCAATCAGGGCAACTGTACCAGTCTGAGTGCGAGTATGTCGGTACACTCCTTCTGGTTTCGTGTCAGACTCGTCAGAGCTGACTGCCGATTATTTTTCCCTACTTTTACATGTCATGTTTGCAGTTGCTTCAGGGTACTCTACATCAGAGAAGGTTACCCTTCTGTGAGAACGACGCCTTTTGGCTAATCGGGAGTTTGAGGTTACTCGTCTGAATACCGACTGCTTGCTTATATGAGGGCTGCAATGATATTCAGATAGCATTGCTGTGATGAGCCATTCACATCACTCTTTTTCTTTGTCAAGTAATCTCTTAGATCTGTCGGAGGAGGACCGAAGAGATTAGCCTCAGATTTTCGAGGGCTTTTTTAGCTTCTGAGAGCCACCTTTGCGTCACGAATCTGAGATGCAGGGTTCCAAGATGCGGAGCTCACGTTCTGTAAAACAGATGCAGCTCTCGCACATTGGCTCTAAAACGCAGGTCTCGCGTCTCTGCTGAGAAGAGATGTGGACCTTTTGTTGCTGATTGTCGCATTTAACTAGCGATGCTTGAGAAACGCAGGCTTTTTGGGTCCCCGTTTAGCTGTAGAGACATGGGTCTCGTGTCTCTGAGGAAAGGCACGGACCTTACGTTACTGAACATCACGTTTGGGAAGTGAAGCTCCAGAAACACAAGCCTTCTGAGCTTCCGTTTAGGTCTCCAAACGTGGGCTTCGCGCGTCTGACGTGGTTTAGAAGAGACGCGAGCTTGAGCTTCGCGTTCTGTATTCGTTGAACAGATTGCTGGATAGATAGTTGTTCCAGCTTCTTACGTCTGTAGTTGACGGGCGCGTTGTCTCTGTCGACGTTCATCGTTCCAATTACGCCATACAGGTTGTTGGGAGTCCCCGGTAACCTAGAGCTGAGGAAGAGGATGGGCGTGAGCGGGCTGAACGTCAACCACATTGACCTCGCGGGTCTCGTAGAGACGTTAACGCGGGCCTTACGTGTGATACGGTTAGCCATGACACTCCTTGTGCCAGTTGTGTATGAAGAATCCTCTAAAGGGACTTGAGAGTAGGTCCCCAAGGAGACCTTGCAGTACTGCTGCGCCCTAGGGCTCTTAGAGCAGGAAGAGAGAAACTCTTCATACTTTGCCTGGTCGAACTCCACGACAAGCGATTCGACCGTTTTTCTCATATAGGTGACGTCACCTTGCGCCACGACTTGCTCATCGGTAGAGAAAGTCCTCCCCAGCAGAGTCGCCATCTCTTGTTTGGTGGGAAAAATTGAAGGCGCGTGTAAATTCTTTATTTGATTGTAAAGAAAGTTACAACAGATCAATAGTTCGACTACAAGAGAGGGAAGATATTCAAGCTCAAATCTTCTCTTTGTTTAATGCCGGGTGCTTGATATAGCAATAGAAAGTGAATTTTGTTTTCTGTTGACCGGGTGAACGTCACGATCTCTTAGGAATCTTCTCTTTGGACGGTGGACGAAGTAACACAGATTCTGTCCAACAAAAAAATCTCAAAGAGACTTTAGGCAAGAACCAACTTGAACTCAGCAAGTTGTTAGAAGAGTTTTTCTCCTTTATATTTCTCAGTTGGGGGTTCTGGTCTTTCTAAGGCTTACAATCAAAGTTCTTTTGACCAAAAATTCCTCTCCAAAAACCTCTCTCCTCTTCAGTAGCAGACTGAACTATTTATAGGAGTTTCAGGGGTAAAATCATCCCCTAAAAATACTCCATAATAGGGGTTATCTCCGTCATTACGTGGGTAGTAATTGACCCAGTAATGAGGGCAGTTATAACCGAGACACGGCCTTTGATCCTCGCGTTTTGTTGCTGAGGTAACGCTTGAGAAACGCGAACTTCAAGTTCTGCATTAAGCTTCATATGAGATGCAGGCTTCGAGCTCTATGTCTGGATATTGCATGGATGTCTGAGATGCAAGTTCTAAGCTCTGCATCTTGACTATTGCAATGAGGTAGAGATGCGAGTTTCGACCCTTGCGTCCTGGTACTACAGTGGCACTGAGACGCGGCTTTCGAGCTCTGTGTCTTGGTTATTGTAGTAACATTAAGACGCGGATTTCAACCTTCGCGTCTTGGTGTTGCACTAGTGGTTGTGCTGCCTTGCGTCTGGAGTTTGGACTTTGCTTTCTGATGACTTAACCCCAGCGATTTTTGGACAGTCTACAATGTCCCTTGCACTATTACTCTGTTAATAGCACAGTCAAACCGGCGTCTGGCAGATCGTGCCTGGTGTTGGGATGACGAGGATGAATCCCACGATCGTACTAGCGTCCGGCGGATCCTGAATGGAACTAAGTGCCACACGGAGCAAAGTGTCACGCCACACACATTGTGGGGACCACCTCTTGAATCTGTAGGGGTCACCTCTAGAATCCATTCCCCACACAGAGCAAAATGCCACATGGAGTAAAGTGCCATACCACACACGTGGTAGGGGCCACCTCTTGAATCTGTAGGGCTACCTCCTGAATTAACCCTCAGAACAAAGTGCCACATGCAGCAAAGTGCCACACCACACACATTATGGGGGCCATCTCTTGAATCTGTGGGGGCCACCTCTTGAATCTGTAGGGCTACCTCCTGAATTAACCCTCAGAACAAAGTGCCACATGCAGCAAAGTGCCACACCACACACATTATGGGGGCCATCTCTTGAATCTGTGGGGGCCACCTCTTGAATCTGTAGGGCTACCTCCTCCCTCCTGCCTGTGCCGCCTGGTGTTAGCGTGATAAGCATTCTCAGTGCATATTAACATCCACACATACTTGTATAATGATAACTCTTGGAGCATGTGTTATTTGGTCTCTCCCCTATTTGAATAATGGTACCCGCATATCGGAGTTCAAATAAGTTCTCTTGGAAGTGCGGGCTCTAGTGTGAACTGTTGGTGTTGTGGGACACCGGTGAAAAGGGACATGAATAATAAATTATACTGATAATTACCATTGAATAACTTAAAAGTAACATCTTTATATTCTCCAGTTATAGTGATAAATCGTTTAATTAGGTGTTATGTCCTGAGTTGACACCCTACTTTATGACATATGATTTCTATGACACAATTATTATGCTAGACACACTCTAGTTCTGTTGCTCTAAGAGCAACTCAAGTTATATAAACTCAGGTGTTGGCGACATGGGATATATGGTATATATATGAGGATTTCCTTATTTGGATTATCCCCTTAACGTATCAATCTCGTGAATCCATAATCTGAGCTTGTACAACTAGTTTGTCCATACTTGTATTTATCACATGTTTAGAGTATTTATCGCATATTTAATGTATTTATTAAATGTTTATGTGTACCTATGCTCTGGATACCTTTTCTATGCATGTTTTTCAATTCAGATATATGTAATTACTTGATTTCGGATTTACTGTCGTTCCTTTAATTCCCTTTATGTTACTTGTCATTGCCTGTACCTATATGTCTGAGCCACATCACTTAATCTTGTACAAGTGTGACTGCCTGAGCATGCCAACTGACTTTATCATATGTACTCGCCAAGTTGCTTTCTGATAACCCTGAATTCTCATGTCCAGATCCTACAGTCTAGATCGGGATGGCCTTGTTGTACCTGATCAGAGTGGCGCAGCGGAAGCGTGGATTAGCAATTGTCTGTCCGGACCCTCTTCCTTCCAGCTTCCCCTTGATTGACTCACGAGATTCTCATCTTACTACTCGTGAGTACTTTCCTGTATTTTATATTGTACATCTTGCTTTTGTGCTTCTTAATGATCTTATATTCTTGAGATATTGTATCATGCTCTATGATAATTGTGTATTTGTGCTATTATTGTTGGAATGTATATTACCACTGTGCTTCCGTACTCTGATTCTTACTTGCACTGATGCTTAGTATATATACGTAAGGGTGTTTCCGACCTGCGTATATACATCGCAGTAACGTCTCCGTACCCGTGGGATCGGGGCGTTATAATTCTTATGCAGTCCAAATTGAATGGTACAAATTTTAAGAAGTGGTAAGACCACGTAAAAGATCGTTATTGGATTCATGGACCTAAATTATATCTTAAGGGCTGATGGACCCCTACTATCACTAACAAAAATTCAGTTAAAGAAAAGACCAACTATGGTAAGTGGGAGAGATCTAATAGGATGTGTATGCTGGTCATAAAATATTCTACTCCTATAATTAGGGGTTCTTTGCCTGATAAAGTCAGTGCCAAGAGTTTTGCAGCTGAAGTACCCCACCGGTTTATTAAATCAGATAAAGTTGATGCTAGCACGCATCTTAGCAAGCTGACAAATATGCGCTCAATGACAAAAAATATAAGGGAGTGCATAATGAAAATGTCCAATCTTATTTCTAAAATAAAGGAACTGAAATTGGGACTCTTTGAAGAGATTCTAGTGCACTTCATTCTAATCTCTTTTCTTATAAAGTATAACCCTTTTCAAGATTATTTATGATACTCAAAGAAAAAAGTGGAATCTCACTGAGCTCAGTCACTATGTCTGGAAAGAAGAGAGATTGAAATAAGAAAAGACTGAAAGTCCTCATTTAGCATTTCAGGGTGACAGCTCTAAAAAGAAAAGGAAAAATAAAACTAAAACGAGGAACATAAACACCACTACCGGTTGCTGATCCTAAATAGTAAAAGTGCAAGAGAAGAAGGCTAAGGTCATTGCGTATTTCTTCTGCAAGAAAGTAGGCCACCTTAACTAGGATTACATAAAGTATCAGAAATAGCTAATTCAGAAGGGTATATATATCATATTTATATTTGTTCTGAAATTAAATTAGTTTTAATGCCACTTCATACATGATGGATAGATAACTCACATAAGCGTTTCGATGCGAAAACTTTCAAACCAGAGGCCCAGTTCAGCTAAGCGACACGTGTACATGGAGATAAAAATAAAGCTGCAGTTGAAGCTATTGGAGTTTGCAAGCTTAAATAAGATTCTAGTTATATTTTAGATTTGGATGAGACTTTATATGTACCATCTTTTAGGCTGAATCTTATTTCTATTTCATTGTTAGATAGATCTAATTTTTTACTTTCGCTTTTGGTAATGAAATTGTTAGTCTATTATTTAAATCTAAAATTATTGCTACTGAAATCTTAATTGATGGCTTATATAAATTGAATCTTCATGTTTCATATTTTGAATCCTTGTATGTGAATAATCTAGGTACTAAGCAAACATCAATTAAAAAAAAACTCCTACAGTCTATGGCATAAGTGTTTAGGATATATCTCGAAAGAGAGTCCAAAGGCTCGTGACTAATGGAGCTATAGGTTCTTTAGGTTACTCCAACCTAAGAGTATGTACTGATTATAAAAAGGCAAACAAACAAACATTACGAAGTTTGGTACTAGATAGAGTTCAAGAATCTTGAATTTAATGTATACAGATATTTATGATTTATTCACTACTACTTCTTAGAATGATCATGAATATTTCATCACTTTCGCAGATGATTACTCTCGTTATGGGTACCTACACTTGATCATGAGAAATCCCAATCACTGAACATATTTAAAATCTATAAAGTTGAAGTTAAAAATCAGCATAATAGAAAGATTAAAACCATTAGATCTGACTATGGTGGTGAGTATTATGGCAGATACGATGGATCAGGTAGATGTCCAGGACTTTTTATTAATTTTTTAAAAGAGTGTGACTCACTCAGTACACAATGCCAGGGATACCTCGTCAAAATGGTGTTGCTGAAAAATGAAACTGCACACTAAAGGACATGGTTAGGAGTATGATAGCTCACACTACTCTACCAGAGTCATTATGAAGTGAAGCCTTAAAGACAGCTGTCTACCTCCTTAATAGATTACCTAGCAAAACAATAACTAAAACTCCATATGAGTTATGGACTAGAAAATCTTCCAGTATTAGGTATCTA
Organism: Agave tequilana; assembly: GCA_038442645.1. Taxonomy (NCBI): domain Eukaryota; kingdom Viridiplantae; phylum Streptophyta; class Magnoliopsida; order Asparagales; family Asparagaceae; genus Agave; species Agave tequilana. The sequence goes on along the minus strand of JAVJIF010012574.1, from coordinate 37,726 downwards.
CATGTTTGAGATTATCAAGCAAAAACTCAACCATATATACCATATGAAAAAAAGCTGAACTCAAGGAAAGTTAGCTCTTTACTCTTAGGGTATTCTAAGAGATATAAAGGCTTTAGGTTTTACTGTCCATCCACTAAGAACATAATAGAGACGGATATTACTAAATTTATTGAGGATATCCAGAATAATGGGAATCAACTGCATAAGAATTTCATGAGGAAGAACAAGTTGTTATACCCATGACAACTGTTCCAAATAATGAGGTAGTTGTTTCACTTCAGCATGAAAATACAGTTGTACCTTTATAAGGTACAGACACAGTTCATTCTGAAGTAAATCCTGCTGATGAGGTAGAACCTGAAAATACTCAGCCACAAGTGCCTAGGAGATCAACTAAGGAGAGAAGATCAGCCATTGTAAATGACTATATAGTTTATCTCCAAGAGCATGAGTTTGACATAGGGCTAGAGGACGACCCCACATCCTTGAATGATGTCAAACTCAACATTCACTCGACTAAGTGGTCAAATATCATGAAAATGAGTTAAAATCTGTGAAGAACATCAATGTTTGGGATTTAGTAGAGTTGCGTAAAGAAAAAACCGATTGGTTGTAAATGAATATTCAAAATCAAGCGGGATTCGAAAGGCAATATCGAAAGGTATAAAGTACATCTTGTCGCAAAGCGATTTACTCAAACAGAGGGTATTAACTATAAGGAGACTTTCTCCCCAGTTTTCATGAAGGATTATTTTAGATTGTCATGGCACTAGTGGCTCACTTCGACCTGAAGTTACACCAAATAGATATTAAGACTGCCTTCTTTAATGGTGACATTGAGAAAAAATTTATATGGTGCAACCAGAGAATTTTGAAGCCAAGTTTTGTAATATTTAATTTGCAAATTAAAGAAATTTATTTATGGTCTAAAGCAAGAATCTCGTTAATGGTATATGAAATTTGATCAAATAATATCCGATTTTTGATTTTAAGAAGAATGTGGCGGATCAGTGCATTTACCATAAATTTAAAGGGGGTAGGCTTATATTTCTTATGCTATATATGGATGACATTCTTTAGAAAGTAAGGATATAGCTTTTCTACTTGAGACCAAGCGTTTTTTTCTCAAAGAACTTTGAGATGAAAGATCTTAGAGATGCTTCTTCTGTGCTAGGTATCCAGATTCAACGTGACAGGACACGTGAAATATTAGGTTTATCACAAAGGCCTACATCGATAAGGTGCTGATAGATGCGGCATGAAGAATTGCTCCATGGTAGATAAGTTGAGTCCATTCCAATGTCTCAAGAACGACCTACAAAAAGAGCAAATGAAATACATTTCATATGTATTGACGGTTGAAAGTCTGATGCATGCTCAAGTTTGCACCCGTCCAGACATAGCATATTGGTAGTGAAAAGTGCATTTTATCATCATATTTACCATCACATTTTCATATTTATTCATATAATTCTGCACATTTATTAATATTTTATGATTTATTGTGTGCAGGCCTTGAGTTCTTATTTTAATAATAAATAAAGCCTAAAAGAAGCCCAAAAGCGCATATTCAAGCCCAAGTGCAAAAGTGCAAATACTAATTGTCAAAATTGCAAATACACTAGGGCCAAAGTTGCAAATACAAAGAAGAGGGAAGGATAGACTTCTATTCAACCCTAAACACTTGCAGGATGAGAATAAAAGCCAAAGAAGGATTACAAATTCGTGGATAAAAGATTTGGGATCTAGGTAACTTGCTTCCCAAGTTATATCCAAATCAAAGATGAAGAGCCGAGATTCAACTTCCAGAAGAAAACGCCCAGATGGACGGACCAGGGGAGGCCACGCGCCAAAGCGCGTGGCCAGCCGCCACCACCAGGCCGCGGAAACGCGGCCCAAGCCGCGTTTCCACGGCAATTCAGTCTTATCTGACTACGGGTTTTCGTGGGAGAGTTGTGTTGGGACTACTACCTTCTGCACCTATAAATACCCCTGCAGAGCAACCGTAAAGGGCGTCCAGAGGCAGAGCCAGAGGGCCAAATCTAGGGTTTAGGTTTTCTTCTTGTAGTTTAGATTTTGTTTCCTCCATTGTAATTTTTATTTTTTTCCTTTTTGTAAAAACTGAGAGGAGATGATGTTCTCATGGAGGAAGGGATCTACTTGTACTGATGGTGACAGTCGATGTAAGTTTTATTTTCCACCATTGTTTAATAATCGAATCGAGGTTTATTTTTGTTCTTTTATTATTTTTGTTTTTTTTGTTCTTGTTTAATCTTGTGTATCTTAGTATTTGCTTTCTTCTATTTTCTCTCTAATGTCTTGCCCACCATGAGAACCAACTGCTTCGAGACTACCTAGCCGAAGAAGAGCCCTTGATGGCCTATGGCGATGAACAGGTCTTCATAGTTGTCTTTTATTTCATAGTGTAGATTAAGAAGGCGGACGATCCTATACGCCATGCTTGTACGCCTTCCAAGAAAAGGTAAATCATCGCAACGGTTCAAAAGGTAAGCAGGCTGAAGAGGTATGTGTTTCTTTCTTTCTTTCTTTCTTTCTTTAGTTTAGATTTCTATCTCTATCTCTCTCAAATTCTTTTCACCACACTTCCTTGTAAATACCATCATAACTAATAAAATAAATAAAAATTTTAGAGAATCTTACAAACGCTTCCATCGCTAGTTCCTCCCTGAGGATCACGACCCGCATAGCCTTGCTACAGCGGATTCGAATTGAGCACTTGCACACCTTTAATTCTCAGATCTAATATTTTATATTTGTGTGCAGGAAAAAGTTCAATCAAAAATTTGGCGCCGTTGCCGGGGAGGGACGGTAAGTTATTCTCTAATAATAAAAAAATTATTAACTAATTCTTTTATTCTTTTCTGTTTGCAGGTTTGGAGAACAGAAAAAGAACAGCAGAAGTGGACATATAGCAACTCTGTGTCTCTGCCCTCGAAGGCAGAGCAGCAGAGCCTGCTACTTTGCCGCAGAAATGCGGCAATAGCCGCGGATCTGCAGCAGTAGCAGAGGACTACTGACTGAAATTTTTGCATGTTTTTGAAACTTGCAATATTTGTGTACTTCTCTGTTAAAATTTGTTCTGTGATAACCATGCTTACTGCTAATTAATTCAACAGTAAAATATTTGTTGTTAATGATAAAAATTGATTAGACGTTTGCATATTAGGCACGTGTCTTTTCAATTACTTTATTTTACTGTTGAAGAGTGCTGGAGCAAGGTACGTTCGCATTGCATGTAGAATAGGACTCATCTCTTGTTTGATGCTTTGAGTGAATCTTATTTACATATTTTGTACACTTGTACAAATTTATTTTAAGGGCATAACCCAGTAACAAGATAAGGTGGGGATTTCATCATCCTTCCTTAGCCCAAAAATCATATCCAAGCACTCACTAACCCAAGCCTAACTTAAAATTAGTAGACGTTGGCCCTAGGGACATCTCGGACTCAATAGGAGATTATCCTAAGGGGGAACAGTGTTGGAAGTTGACTCTTGCCAAATCAGTGTCTAGAAAAGGGATTGAGGGCCGAAAGCCCGAAGATTGGTGGTTATTTAATTAAGGAACGTCTTTGACGGAAAACCTCCCACCACTCTTACCCTGACCTGGCTGATTAACTTGTGGTCAAAGTCTACACCCTACCTCCCGTGGACAGTCTAACCAGTTAGGAGTCGTCTAGGTCATAGGTCTACCCTAACTTAGGTTAGATTTTTTTTTGTTTGCATATTTGTTTTCTTTTCTTTTGTTTGTGTTTGTGTGATATGGCATATAATAATTTTTTCAACTTTAATCCATATTGCACACCTAATTCTTTTTCGGATATTACCAACCCGGCATATCATAATTTTGACCAATCTAGTGTGCCGGAATGGTCTTATCCGAATAATTATAACCCATACCCCCCATCTTATGACCATGATTTTCATACTTTCAACTCTTCACAGAGTTCATGGGGTTTCGCTTCCCCCGAGTCTAATTCTCAACCAATTTGTCCTCCATATCCACCTAGTCCACATTCTTTCCATGAGTCATACTCAGATCCTCCAATTCAGAATAGAATACCATCTATCGGGAAAATGATAAGTATGCATGAGTCCAAGCAACAATTACCATCAATCGCAGACATGATGATGCGTGAGTCCACCGACTCACAACTTCATCACGATTACACTTCATCTTTTCAAGTCCAATCACAGCATGATGCACCTATCGACTATGAAAGGATGCTTGCCGCCATGACTCAGGCTAGATTAGCCCGTGATCGTAACATAGATCTGATGGTTCAATCCTTACGTTTTCACCGTTCGGCCATTTCTGATATTGTTGACCATTCTGTTAGAGCCGACGAACCAAGTTGCTTTGGACAACAAGATTCTATTTCAGTGCCATCATTTGAACTTGCTGAAACTCCAACTTTTGATAGTTTGGCAAGTTCTTTCTTTCCTGAAATAGAACTTGAGCATGAATATGATCATGATCTCCCACCTGATGATTCAATTCTACTTCCTGATTCAATAATGACTCCGGTGTCTCCACCTGATTTTACTTTTCCTGAGTCAACATTGGATCTTGTGCCTATTCATCATGAAATTGAGTCACCCATTTTTGATGATCATATTGAACTTGACCAATTGTGCAATTTTGAAAGTCCCATGGATAAATTGGCAAGTTCTCATTTTTATAAGATTGAACTCAATGAGATATGTGACCTAGATTCTCAAATTTATGATCAAGTTCAAATTCCCGAATCATTATTGACTCCTGTTTTGTTACCCGACTTAGGTAATATTTTCGAGTCAGTTTTGATCCCCACTCATATCATTCCTGAACTTGAATCACCACCATTGAGTCACATTCCATTGAGGGAAGATTATTGTGGACTTGAGCTTCAACTTATTGATTTGGACCCACTTCCTGAACCTAGACCGACTCCTGAACCCTTACTTGATTTGAGTTTCTTTCCTGAGTCGGTATTCGTTCCCGTACTTCCCACGTCCAAGTCAATAATTCCATCTTTTCATACTCCATTTTGGGACAAGGAGGTTGACACAATTGACTCTGAAACTAATTATGAAATTTGGAAATTTGATGGGGTGGAAATTTTAAAAAATAATTATACACATATTTTAGTGGGTTATGTAAAGAAAATTTCTGGTGGGTTCCACCAAATTTTATGTTATCTTGATTGGGTAGCAACGCTTGGCCCAATTAGACCACCACCGGAACCACCACCTTAAGGTAACTTTTGCCTTCCCTTGTTCTTTTTCATGCATATATGCATTCATTCACACATTGAGGACAATGCATGAGATAAGTGTGGGGGTGGGCTTTACTAACATACTAACATAGGTAGAAACTAACAAAAATCTGCTAATAAAAAAAATCTTAAAAAAAACTTATAAAAAGGACAATATTTTGACTTATCTTTTGAAAGAAATCTAAGTTAGTCTTAAGAATTAGGAAAATCATGATTAGGAGTTCTAAAAACTTGGTCAAAATAAATAAATTGTTGAATTTTTAGGTATAGGAGGAGAAATTGAATAATTAGTTAGCCTTGATTTTTACCTTAATGAAATTTGCATACCTAATGCATATCTAGGATTCTAAGACGAAGACCTTTGTGCCTCATATATAAAAAAAAAGAAAAGAAAAGAAAATCACTAATTAAGGCTGATACATGTGCCTCAAGAAGCATAAGTATTCATGCCTAAAGGTGAGTAAATAAAATAAAGTCCTTAGTTTCGGGGCTTAGTTCACTCGAATTTGAGTCCGCGGGGTGTTTTTTCACCTGGTGCCCTAAAGCCAACCGGTTTGGGAGTCATCGACTTTAAGTTCGTTACATGGGTAGATTAGAAAGCCTAAGGAAATTAAGGAAAAATTACTTATATATGTACTAACACATCTAATAATCAATTAGTTAGGTATGAGGGCCTCAAGAAGCCTTGATGCTTATACGAAAGAAAATTAGATGAGTTATACATATTAAAAAAAAATATTAAACAAATAAAGAGGCATGAGAGTCCAAGTTAAGGAATTCCTAGTAAAAATCCATAAGGATGCATATGATTTTTGGTAACGAAAAAGACTATACAAAAATTCAATTTTGACCCTTACCTAAAATGGATAACAATTTACTTTATAAAGACTAAGTTTAAGAATGAATAAAAATGAGGATCCTAAAAACTTATAGATTTCTTAGTCTTTTCAAAAGTATTTCAAATATTTTTCCTTTTTATGGATTTTGTGGGTGTAATCCGCTGAAAACCCTCACGAGACAACACTCGTCCTCTAGGGTAACCTAGGGGTTTAACGGCTTGTTGCACATGCTAAGTGCAACCGTGATTCCTACGAAAGTGAGTTAGGTTAGATTAATTTTCTTTTCTTTTTCTTTTTCTTTATTTTTACTCGAGGACGAGCAAAAAGATAAGTGTGGGGGTGTGATTGGTAGTGAAAAGTGCATTTTTATCATCATATTTACCATCACATTTTCATATTTATTCATATAATTCTGCACATTTATTAATATTTTATGATTTATTGTGTGCAGGCCTTGAGTTCTTATTTTAATAATAAATAAAGCCTAAAAGAAGCCCAAAAGCCCATATTCAAGCCCAAGTGCAGAAGTGCAAATACTAAGTCAAAATTGCAAATACACAAGAGCCAAAGTTGCAAATACAAAGAAGAGGGAAGGATAGACTTCTATTCAGCCCTAAACACTTGCAGGATGAGAATAAAAGCCAAAGAAGGATTACAAATTCGTGGATAAAAGATTTGGGATCTAGATAACTTGCTTCCCAAGTTATATCCAAATCAAAGATGAAGAGCCGAGATTCAACTTCCAGAAGAAAACGCCCAGATGGACGGACCAGGGGAGGCCACGCGCCAAAGCGCGTGGCCAGCCGCCACCACCAGGCCGCGGAAACGCGGCCCAAGCCGCGTTTCCACGGCAATTCAGTCTTATCTGACTACGGGTTTTCGTGGGAGAGTTGTGTTGGGACTCTACTACCTTCTGCACCTATAAATACCCCTGCAGAGCAACCGTAAAGGGCGTCCAGAGGCAGAGCCAGAGGGCCAAATCTAGGGTTTAGGTTTTCTTCTTGTAGTTTAGATTTTCTTTCCTCCATTGTAATTTTTATTTTTTTTCCTTTTTGTAAAAACTGAGAGGAGATGATGTTCTCATGGAGGAAGGGATCTACTTGTACAGATGGTGACAGTCGGTGTAAGTTTTATTTTTCCACCATTGTTTAATAATCGAATCGAGGTTTATTTTTGTTCTTTTATAATTTTTGTTTTTTTTGTTCTTGTTTAATCTTGTGTATCTTAGTATTTGCTTTCTTCTATTTTCTCTCTAATGTCTTGCCCACCATGAGAACCAACTGCTTCGAGACTACCTAGCCGAAGAAGAGCCCTTGATGGCCTATGGCGATGAACAGGTCTTCATAGTTATCTTTTATTTCATAGTGTAGATTAAGAAGGCGGACGATCCTATACGCCATGCTTGTACGCCTTCCAAGAAAAGGTAAATCATCGCAACGGTTCAAAAGGTAAGCAGACTGAAGAGGTATGTGTTTCTTTCTTTCTTTCTTTCTTTAGTTTAGATTTCTATCTCTATCTCTCTCAAATTCTTTTCACCACACTTCCTTGTAAATACCATCATAACTAATAAAATAAATAAAAATTTTAGAGAATCTTACAAATGCTTCCATTGCTAGTCCCTCCCTGAGGATCACGACCCGCATAGCCTTGCTATTGTAACGCCCCGATCCCAATGATACGGGAACGTTACTGCAACGCATATACGTAGGTCAGATGGTGCCCCCACGTATATACGCTAAGCATTAAGTACAACAAGTATCAGAGTACAACACACAGCGTGGTATATTCATATGCCCACTTACAAAAGATAAATACAAAGCTATACAAGTTATGATAAGCAAAATCACTTTACAAGTGTCCTTTATCACAACCCAAGTCCAAAATGAAACCTATACAACCAAAATACAAAAATGCTCACGAAATGGGTGGAGATCCCGTGAACCAAAAGGAAGAGTCGGCACGATGAGACTAGAGCTGGTCAGCCTGCTCAGAAAGATAGGCCCGGTCCTCTGTGGAAGGCTCCACTTCGTCCCAAGTCTCAGAATCTGAATATGCAAATCCAAAGGGTCAAGACATATAATAACAAATAAAAGATAGTCAAGCGACATAAGGATCATGAATAAAGGTAATGAAGTTACAATAAATAGCAATGAATAACAAGCGATGTAAACTCAATAAGGTAAGATCATATGCAATGAATCTATAGTTAATGTCTTATTATTATTACTCGTCTTACTGTGATATCTAGCTATGTGACCCAGCGTCCCAGAGCACATAGATCCATATCCTAGTGAAACAAGGTTGTTATTGGAAACAGCGGTTGTATCGACGAACTATGTTTACAGTGGTCCCGTGCATACCCGGGACGACGGCCCAGGATTGTTCCGTTGCTTGAAGACGGAACCTGCCGCTAGGCTAACAGGAGGGTCTTATGTATGTCCTTGTCATGACAGTAAACAGGAAAGGGAGGAAGCACTCCCCTCGGTCCCCTGGAGTACCGCAGGTAAGACCGGAAAATATAGTGCACAACCTAATACCACTGTAAACACGAACACATATCGATATCCGCATATTTCCCCGACCCATATGTAAGTTGGTGCTTTTTATGTAAAAGTCAAGTGTATCATGCTTAGTTTTAAGAGATGGCATGATAAGTGGTGATATTACTGTTTAACATGTCATGAAACGAGTATATGCAATAATAAGTCATGAGGTAACAAGAGATACATCCATTCAGTAATAAGTCATGTAGAGCCAGTATTGAAGCATGAATAAGCAAGGTATAATACATATGTAACAAGTATAAGAACCAAATTCAGAACGGAAATTAACTATGACACACAGTCAGGATTAGTCGACTAGGGGTAAGGGTTAGTCGACTAATACTGGGATACAGAGAGTTAGAATTCTGTTTCAGGGAAAGTTAGTCGACTAGGGTAGGAAGGTTAGTCGACTAATAGGGAGTTCTAGTCGACTAATGGACACTTAAGTCGACTAAGTCTGCTGATACAGAAAGTTGGGTTTTCTGGTCCAAGATGGATTAGTCGACTAGGTGAATTCAGGAGTCGACTAACATGGGTTTCCAGAGAGTTTGTTAGTCGACTAATATTTGGGGCAAGTCGACTAATACTGGGTTTTTCCAGAAAACTAAGTTTCAGCTAAGTGTTCTAGTCGACTAGTTCCTATGATGAGTCGACTAATACTGTGAAGAACAGTGAGCAGATCAGAATTTCTGGAAGTGTGTTTGATGGTTCAATTCGTGGTTTTTGGTGACCTAGGTGTACAAGAAGTGTAGATACAAGTATTCTAGGGCTAATACAAGTCTTGGTGAGTGAAATACTCACTTGGGATAGGTTCAATTGTGACTTGATTCAAGGATGGAGATGATGGCTTCACTCCACACTTGTTGTTGAAGCTTGAGGTTGAAGAAGTGCTCTTGGAGTTGCCTTGGGCTGGAGGGAAAGGTCTTGAAGTGATCTTGGAGCTAGGGTTCAGTTGTGGAAGGAGGAGATTATGGAGCTTCTCTTCTCTTGTTGAAGTGAAAGAGAGAAAAAGAGTGATTTGCAAATGAATAGGAATTTATAGTTTGGGATTTTTGTAAAGGGGTTGGAAATTGGATAGAAGTGAGGGGTTTTCTTGCAAAAGGAGGGGTGAGGTGAGTGTCCTCTCTTTGGCCACTTGGCCGGCTGTGGGAGAGGGAGAGAGTGAGTGGGGTTAGGTGAAGTGTGAGTGGGAAATGAGGTGGCACATGAGGTGGAAAAGGAATTTTGCAAATTTTGGAAAAATGTCCGAAATTCAAGTATCTCGGATTGGTCTGAAAATTTTACCAAAAATCAAGAAAAATATTTGAAGACTCATGGTGAAATCTGTTTGAAGAAATACTGTATAGATTTTTAATTAAAAATCCCGGAATCAGTTATTTACCGACTCCGAAAGAATTTTCATAAATTTATAAATTCTCAGAAAAAGAGTATAAGCAGGAAATATGATTCTAAGCAATAAAGTCTAAAGGACTTTCTAAAAATTCCTAACAGTTTGGAAGATAAAAATTCGAAATCGGTCAGCGATACTGGCCGACACCGGTCTTGAAGAAATTCATTTTAATTCCAGAAAATTCCAGAAAATCACAAAAAATCTAAAATATTGAAAAATGATATTTGAAATTAAAATCGGTCAAATACGGAAGGTACATCGGAAAATACGATCGAAAGACTGAATACGTAACTAAGTACGTATTCCGGGAGAGGGGTATTACAGCTATAGCGGATTCGAATTGAGCACTTGCACACCTTTAATTCTCAGATCTAATATTTTATATTTTGTGTGCAGGAAAAAGTTCAATCAATATACCATTGAGAAACTTAGTAGATACTTGATCAATTCTGAGATTGATCACTGGAAGACTGCCAAGAAAGTAATGTGATATATACAAAAGCCTACATGAAATTTGATCAGTTGCAGCTGATCGGATACATAGATTTAGATTATACTTGATGTATCGACAATAGGAAGTCCACTTCAGCTTACATTTTCTTGATTGCAGGAAGATAGTGGATTTAATCGAAAAGTCATCACAGCTATACTGTGACAATAAGAGCTACAGAGATCTACTGCAATAGTGAAAAGAGTTCCGCAAAGTCGAAGTATATCGACATCAAGTTTCTTATCATTAAGGATAAATTTCAGAATCACATTGTGTCTGTGATGGTGATAATATTGTTCTTAACATTACAAATCCACTCACTAAAAGACTGTCACCTAAAGTATTCTAGAGCATATTGCTCATATGGAGATGGCTAGTCATGATGATAGCCTGATTTAGTGAGAGTGGATAATTTTATGTATCAGACATTATTTCTAAGTGCACTTTATGTATATTTGTTGATTCTGTTAATAAAGTATAACTGTTTTTTTAAATTTTTTGAGTTTAATTTGCACATTTGAGTTTGTTACAGTTAGACTCATTAGAATCATAAGACTAGACTCGTTGGAGTCATAAGGTTAGACTCGTTGGAGTCATAAAGTAAAAATCAGTTGGAATTGTACCTTATTTGATCAGAAGACATTCCATACCACACGTCCACATTTGATCTATATCGTTGAGGGTACTGAAACTTGTGACATGGAAGGTCATACCCGATTGTAAGGTGATATGTTTTGGAACTTTAATGGTTTAATTGGATAGTATACTCTCATTTATGATTATTTTCAAAGATATGTAGAATATTATTGTCCTATTAAATTCTAAGCTTCTTGATCCTATAATTAGATTAATCTTCAATTAATAGGAATTGATTTGATGATTGTCCAATGCCCAATGACCGGCCTAGAAATAAAAGGAATTTATCTTGGATTAGAGTTTCATATTAATCTGGATTTAGGGTGTGATAGTTGCTATTAGTATCCCATCAATTTTTTGATACCTACTCAAGTTGTGAATGGGAACAACATTTCATGTGTTAAATTAAAGTTTAAGATTTTCACTAAAGTTTGATTAATAAAAATAAATATTATCACATTCTATAAAGTATAGTATGTCCAATAGAGTTTATGTGAGATAAGATTAACGATCGTTTGAGTAAAACCTAATATGACATGATAGATTCGTCCAAAAGTAAACTATTCAATAACATATTTTGTTTTATTCTTATTTTGAGATTCTCTAGTTGTGACTCATTAAAATTAACAGTGATGCTAGGTTACTTAAAGTTTTATATATTACTCAAAGGTGACTATAGAATTTTTAGGTAGTCTAACAGGGCAAGTAGACTACACGTGTCGATAAAATTAGGATAACTCTAAGTCCAAAGGATAGAAAGTATATGTAATTGAACCGAACGTGATCAGCCTAGTCTTGAGCATGATTTAATCATCGACTGGGTGCAATCATAATTAGTGATTCTCAAAGAAAAGATTAAATTGTTGATTATCGGACCTGTAGAGTGAAAATGCATGAACCTTGAACACAATATCACTCTGACTCGACCATTCTAACCCCTGATAGGCTTGTGACAGTAAATAATTAATACATATATATTCATATAATTTTATTATGTGCCAAGGAATATTAATCCAGTCTAGAATTTTTTGCTACAGTTATGTATCCCACGTTGATCCAGAAGTACTTGACTGAAATAAATATCTTGACATACTCAAATTATTCACATGAAAGATGAGACTTCAGAGAGTATTGTGTTGTCTTGACTATAATTTTGTGCTAACTGAAGACAATCTCATTATTGATCAACAACTATTGATACTCAAAAGATAGTAACTCAGGTATCTATTGACAAATGGGTTAAGGCTAACAAGATGAGTATTCTCATAATTAAGTCTTCTATAGATTCTATTATATTTGGTAGAATTTCTGAAAAGGAGATACTAAAGATTTACTTGTGGTCATCAATCATCAGTTTGAGGAATCTGTCAAAGGTAGACAGTATAGTAAAGTTCATATGAACTTTCAGACAAGTTTTAAATTCTGGTCATATTTTAGATTTGAAAGAACCTTTTATGCGTCATCTTTGAGGCATACTTTGATCTATATACCAAACTAATTTCTTTTGGGTATGATGTCATTTTTAAGAGTTCTGATTGTGGTGTTAATTTGAATGAATCTTTTATTATCCATCTTCATGGTGATTCCATTGGTTCTGATTTGCTGGTTAATGGTTTATTCAAACTATCGTTGAATGTATCATATGAGCAATTTTTATCATGTGTCAGTTCTTCTCATAACATTTTGCTTACTTCTGCAAAACACCTTAGGATTTTTTTGCAGTTCTTTATGTTGTGGCATTAACTTTTAGGCATGTTTCCAAAGAAAAATTACAATCTCTTGTAAAAAAGAGGTGTTCTTGGCCCTCTAGAATTTTCTAATTTCTTCACATATTTTGATTATATTCGAGGAAAACTGGCTTAATTGAGAAAATTTGAGTCAGAAAAGAGTACATATCTGCTCCAGCTTATCCATACTAATATTTGTAGACTTTTCCTTACCCCTTATCGGGGAGGTCATAGATATTTCATCACATTCATTGATGATTCCTCTCGTTATGCCTATCTCCTCTACCAGAAACCTGATTCCTCAGAAGTTTTCAAGATTTTTCTATTAGAAGTTGAGCGACAGTTGAATTGAAAAAATAAAGGTTGTAAGATCTGACCGGGGGGGGGGGGAATATTATGGCTAAATCGATCAGGATGACCAAAAATATGGATATTTCTATAGTTTTCTTAAAGATCAAGAAATTGTCACTCGAGAACACATAGCTGAATTTCAATTATCTTCTGTTGCAGTATAGAGTGATATTATTCTTGAATCTATCATTGTATTTTGATCTTACAAGAGCTCTTTAGCTTAGCAGAGAAAGTGCCTTCTAGAGTATTGGACTATGTATTTATTGATAAAGTCACTTTAGACTTATATGTTGATTTAGTTATTGATATAATATGGTGATATTTTGGTCTGTAACTGGATAGCTGAGTGAGATTATGCATTGCTCATTGAATAGTTTCATTTATGCACCCTAACTTTAGATTGGCAGCATAAAAGAGTTAAATTAGATTATAAAAAATTGTACTTTTTGGTATACGACTATTTAGCATTAGCTTCTTTTGTCAATTTGATGCGCTCATTTTGACATGATGCATGAGTTCACATTGGAGAATATTGCAGAGTTACTCACTAAAAGACTTTTAGTGACCACTTTTAGAGACATCGTGCAGGCATGGGGCTTACTAGGTCATCTTAATTATTGTTTTTATAAATGAGAGTATATTTGTAATTGTCCTTTTGAGTGAGAATTTTTACGTCAATTTTTCAGTAATACCATTTGTGTTCTTAATAAATTCTATATTTCAATTTCATGAGATTTTTTTGAGATAATTATTATTATGTCATACAATTATTATATTGTGTTTTATTTCAGCTGATATTATTAAATGCACATTTATAATGTTAAAGTTAAAGTTGTGCAATTGCACATGTTAAACTATAAAGTGCCTTTAGAGAAGGCTATTAAGGATTCTCAAGATCACTTGGGCTGGACATGGGTAGGCTTCATGACCTCAAGCCTTCATCTCAATATGAGCAATGATATTCGCATAACGGTCGTCTAAGTATTGAGATGACGTGTGTTTGGTAAGCACACGTTATCGGACACTTGTTAATGTATTATACATACTACATGTACATTTACCATATATGTACTAAACTCCACCAATAAAGTATTCTCTCGAAAGTTGGTAGGGTCATTGGCCCGAAAGTTCACGATACAAATTATGCAAAAGCATAAAGCTTGATCGAAATTTGTTCGTGAACTATGCTAGTCATCCTTTCAGTCGTAAAGTGCCAGTAGTTTGAGTGCACCATGACTAACGATAAATTTCACTTGTGGGGTTTTTCAAAAAATCAAAGGATGACCATCTATTTTTAAAATAAAATTGTGAATAAAGATTTTCAAAATAATATTTTTTCAAAATTTCAGTCCAGTATATCTCGAGTTAGAAACTATAAGATATTTCTTGATTCGATTCATATCCTATTTTCTATCTCATATTATGACACACGTGCAACTTGTGTTAGTCAACATATTAGGTGTATCTAATAGGTGAACTAAATGTAAATATCAGTGTGACCTAGTATTACTTTCTTATTAGTGTTAGGGGTATTATGAGAAGGTCCCAAATCAAAGAATTATATATAGAGAGAAAGTCTCTCTGTACAATCACACATTATTCTCCACCCACATGAAGCTAGGTTTAGCAGAGAGAAAATTTTCTATCTCGTTCTCTACAACGATGATCCAGATATGAGTATAGTTTATCAATTCTCCAAGAGGTAAGTCTTCTAAAGATTTTGTATAGTACATAATATTTATCATGCATGCTTTTTAAATCAGTACATAGATGCAGTTGATTTTTTCTGTGATAGAGAAATTCTAGCAGTAGGATGGCTTATTTGTTTCTTGAAAAAATTGTCTTTAGGTCCCTGGGATAAGAATGTCTAGTGAAAAACTCTCCATACTTTAAAACACTGGAAAAAACCCCTTGACCCACTTTGTTGTGTGCAGGTCCATGTCCCTACTCAAAATTTTTTAATACCCATGTTGCCCTTGATTATATGTCTTGTCTAAATTGATTTGAGTGGCCAGCGTGACGAGCATTTAATGCTTGTCACGCGCTAAACGTGTGGGCCGGTTTGAAGGCTTTATTTTTTTTCACTCTGTTCTAATTTCTGTCCACCTCAAGGTGAATATTTTTTTACATTTATAATTTTTTTAGAGATAATTTTTTTACATGGATGCTATATTTCTGTCTACCCTCAATTAATGCTAAATGCACATTGAATTTTCCTACCCCAGAGATTTGCCATTAGTAATTTATTCATAATTAGAAAATTATTCATAACATATAAATATTTATTTATTTATCTTTAACTTTTAATTCTGTACACTTCTAATATTCTATTTATGTTCTTAAAACATTTTTCACCTTCTCAAAATACTTGTCTACCTTCTTAAATATTTTGTCCATCTTGCTAAATATTCTATCCACCTTGTTAAATATTCTGTCCACTTTCTCTAATATTTTATCAACTTATTCTAATATTTTATCTACCTACCCTAGAAAAGTGTTTTTTTAATACTCTAGAGATTTTCTTACATGGACATCTTTTCACAGGGACTAAAAGACAATTTTTCCTTCAATTTTCTCTCTTTTTGTCGATCTTTATTCAACTTGTGTCAACTTTTTTATGTTTTTGTCTTTCTTTCATTCTTTTTGTCCATTTTCATCAATTTTGTCTAATTTTATAAATTTCTAGAGTAGGTAGACAAAATATTCAAATTAGTGGACAAAAAATTAGAGAAAGTGGACAAAATATTTGACAAGGTGGACAAAATATTTAAGTAAGTAGACAAATATTTTGAGAAGGTTGACAAAATGGATCGAATATTAAACAAAACAAATTGATGAACTAAATTATAATAAACATTTCGAAAAATTATCTCTGCAAAAAAATTATCAATGCAAAAAAAAGTCCAACATGAGGTAGATAGAAATATGAAAGAGTGCACAAAAATATACCTTTCAAGCTGTTGTCATCAATCTTATGCTCCATGAAAAGGATAAAATTGAAAATTAAAATAAAATAGGATTTCTATCGACCTTACTCAACTTCTATCTACTTTTTTATAATTTTTGCCTTTCTTTCTCTTTTTTGTCCATATTTCTCAATTTCTGTCTAATTTTATAAATTTCTGGAGTAACTAGGCAAAATATCAGAATAAGTAAAAAAAAAAATTAGAGAAAGGGGATAGAATTTTTGACAAAGTGGACATAATATTTAAGAGGTGGACAAATATTTAAAGAAGGTGGACAAAGTGAATAGAATATTAAACAAAATAAATTAGTGAACTAAATTATAATAAATATTTCAAAAAATTATCTCTGTAAAAAAATTATCAATGTAAAAAAATATCCAACATATGATAGACAGAAATATAAAAAAATGAACAAAAATATAGCTTCCAAACTGTTGTCTTCAGTTTCATGTTTCGTGAAGGGGGTGTTTGGTTTGAAGGAAGTGGGCGGAAGTAAGGAAATGGGGAAGTATAATTGATCACTTCCCTATCTATCCAAAGACCGAAAAAGGAAAATAAGAAAACTCCTTTTCCTTTTCTATTCTCTCTTTTACACAACCATTTCCTCACTTCCAGAGTGCTACAGTTAATTTTGTGGTCATGTAAATCTCATCTGTAATACGTTGTAGCGCAAAACAGTTAATTTTTTGATCATGTAAATTTCACTTGCATTCTAATTACAGTCCATTTTTATTTTTCTTAATTAATTTTTATTTTAATATTATTTTGCGGTCAACTTTGTGGTCAACTTTTCCACTCCCACTTCCACATTACCATCCAAACACCGGAAAAGACATAACATTTTTCAAACTACACTTCTCAAAAATATCCAAACACTAGAAAACTTACTAACCAATTCTCAAGTTCCAAAGGGAACTATTATCACTTCCTCACTTCCTTACTTCCTCACTTCCATCCTTAACCAAACAGGCCCGAAAAGAACAAAAGAACAATAACATAACATACCATGTAGGGTCAGCTAAACAGAAAACAAGGACAATATGAAAATAAAATATGCCATCTGATTAAAACAGAGAGCTACACGCATAACAAAGAGGGTCAAATGACCTTTTCACTGCATTTCAAATTATGGAGATTTTTCACAGAACATTGACCGAAAGGTAATCTCCCCTTGTTTCTTTGCCGGTAGCTGCCATAAATCATTTTCATTTTCACAGAGAATTCATTTTTTTCTGAGGGAATAATTCATTAATTTATCAATCTTGTAGAGAGTTTGTGTTGAATAGATAAAAGCCCCACGTGCTCTGCTACGGTACAAAACTAGTGGTATATAAAAGGGCTTGAAGAGAAATTAGAAAGAGAGAGGGAGAGAGGGGGAAAGAGAGATGGAGGCAGCGACCCCACTTCTTGTGAAGAGCGAGGAAGGACGGAGAAGAGGAGGGTCGGTGACCAGATTCATCGGTGAAGTTAAGGATGAGGGGCAGCGGCTGGGGTACGTGGCGGGGCCCATGGTGGCGGTGAGCCTATCGCAGTACCTCGTGCAGGTGATCTCCAGCATGATGGTGGGCCACCTCGGGGAGCTCGCCCTCTCCAGCACCGCCATCGCCACTTCGCTTACTGGGGTCACCGGGTTCAGCCTCCTCGTAAGTCCACTTCCACCACCCTTTTCTTGAATTGTGCCTGCGGTAAGTTCACCTCCTGCCGACCTTTCGTTTCGATCCGCCGTCGGGCTTGTAACGGGTCGGGTTCGGCCGGTGAGAGGGATTTTTTTTTTCTCTCTCTGGGATTTAAAAAATAAATAAATAAAAGCTGTGATGTAAATGTGATCTCGAATTTGGAATTTTTCTGCTTGGCCTCATTAGAGATGGCCCAAGATTCGTTGTTGACGAATGGATAGATTTTGTCGTCGTTGTTTCTTTGAATTGAGGCTCGGGCCAGTTTGGGTTTTTTTTTTTTTTTTTTTTTTTTTTTTTTTTTTTTTTTTTTTTTTTTTTTTTGGTGGGGGGGGGGGGGGGGGTGTGTGGGGTTTGGTGTGTGTGTGTGTGTGTGTGGTGGTGGGGGGGGGGGGGGGGGGGGGGGGGGTTGGTTTGTGTGGGGGGGTGGGGGGTTGGGTGTTGAGACTTGGCTAATTTTGTGTTGAAACTTCATAAAGCCCAGGTCCTGAGATTGACTGAGCTGGGTTCTAAGGAAGTTAACTCACCTTCTGGTCTCTATTGCTCCACATTAACATCTCTATTATTATAATGCAAAATTTTTGAGGGTCCCAAAATATCAATTGATTTGGTCTCACGTTCATGTCAAGACCTCAACATGTTAAAAATCTATTAAATTAAATTATTAAATTTTTATTGAATTATTTAATTTTCTGTCTTGACTAGAAGAGTCACATCCTAATTATATAAAATTGATTAAATGTGTTGATAGGATTGTGTCTTGAGTCCGATTTACTACCAAGCGGGCTTTGCGCCTAATGGGTCTTTTGGGTCAAGATCACTTAGTGGTATGGGCTAACACTAAGTTCTGAGTAGTGCTAAAGTTTCTTGGTAGCACTCCATGAAGTTATTGATCTCACATGTTGAGATCGTCGGAGGGAAACCCAATCCTTAACAAGTGGTATTTGATGCTGATCGGTTGAGTTTCGAGTGTGCAAGATGGAGGAGGAGATGTCGATTCCACAGTGATCGACGGTGACATCAAGGCTCTGTTGCAAGGGATGACTGCTAGAGTACATCGATCAAGATAGAGCCGTCGAAGTCCATGGATGGTCAAATCTAGTTTGCATGTAAGATCGCCAATAGTCGGAATGCGACGATTGGATGGTCGCCAATGGCGGGCGGCGAGGTGAGCTCGACGAGCTCACGGATGTTGTGCAAGGCAACGTGCGGCTACGCATGGTAAAGCAACAATAATAAGGGCGTGGATCGATGAATCAGAAGCGAATTCGGGTGATCCATGAGACAAACCCTATGTTTTTCAGCATTCCAGACGCAGTGATTGATGTGGATTCATTGAATTCATATGTCTGGAGCAAGTATTATTCAGATCAGCGAGGAATTGACGGTGATCATAGAGACTGGGTGCAAGTCAGAGTTGCGAGGGCTAGTCATGACACTGTGAAATCATCGCGGGTATTGATGGATCTGGAATCAGTTGAGTTCATCAACAACACGGCAATGAATCTGGTTAACATCAATACAAATGGAAATTTATAGCGGATGATTGATGGAAGGAAGATCATGGCGGTATGTTGGCGAGAAGCCAAATAAGACCATAGAGATTAGATGAAGAATGTTAATCTCAAGGAGAAGACATCATGGATAAGTGGATCAAAGCTAGTGATTGATGGAAGACTATGGCAACGACAATGTTTGTGTAAGGTCGTTAAGATCATAGCAAGATTTGATGGTAGTTGCCTCAAGACTGATGGTAGGCCAAATAGCCGGAAAGGCATCACAAAAAAGGTACTGGCTAGTGGTGGTAGTGATACAAAGGGGAGTTTGCAGCCTAAGTTTGAAGATGCAGGAATACAAGTGTGGAGTGGCACACTTGGTGCATGCAAGATTTGTAGCTTTATAGCTTGAAAGGGATGTTACCTCAAGGGATGGTCCATCTCTGAAGTGGATGACGAGAACAATGGAGTATCTTCAAGTTGTGGGGCTCACCGGATTCGAGTCAAGGTGGAGATTATTGTGGTTGTGTCTCATATCTGATTTAACATTCAGACGGGCTTTGTGCTCAGTAGGCATATTGGGTTGGGATCACTTAATGATGTGAGGTACTACTAAGTTATGAATAGTGCTAAGGTTTCACTATATATAATTCCTCGTAGATTAGATTAGGGATGGCTTTAGAAAGGATGTGAAACAATGAGATGAGAGGGAGAGGGTGAGATGAGAGAGAAACTTGGTTCTCTTGTAGTGATGTGAGGTATACTCTTGTAATTGTTGTCTTTTCTTTTAGTGGATTTCACATCGATGATGCCCCGTGGATGTAGGCTGAGATCAAAGTATGTAAATCTTGTGTTGTGTGATTCTCTATCTTGTGTCCTTAAGATTATCGATCTCACGGCATGTTGAGATCGTCCATGGGAAACTCAATCCCTAACATGTGTTGCTCTGGAAAACAAGAGTCACATCATCTCCTTAAGGGATCATGCTAGAAATTAATTCATATCTATAAGAAAGTTTCTTGCACGTGCATTTCCACATTCTAAAAAACTAGTATTTGAAAGTTGAAGTTCTAGGGGGAGGCTGGAGTTAGTAATTATTATGTCAACAGCAGAGTAATTTTTCTTCCTTATGCACTTTTCACCTTATTGAATCTATCAACATTATACAATGTTAGTTGGTTACTCACATGTAACCTGGCAAACAGATAGGAATGGCGTGCGGATTGGAGACTGTGTGCGGGCAAGCCTATGGAGCACAGCAATACAAAAAACTTGGAATCCATACATATCAAGCAATTTTCTCTCTTACACTAGTTTGCTTTCCAATCTCTCTCGTATGGGTTTCCATGGGAAAGCTCCTCTCCTTTATAGGTCAGGACCCTCAAATCTCACTCGAGGCAGGGAAGTATGCAATATGGATGATCCCTGGTCTATTTGCTTACGCCATCTCTCAACCTATGATTAAGTTCCTTCAGTCTCAAAGCCTAATTCTTCCAATGCTCCTAACCTCCACTTTTACACTCTTCCTTCACATTCCTCTATGTTGGGTTTTCGTATTCAAATCCGGGTTGGGCAATGTGGTGCTGCTCTATCAATGAGTATATCATATTGGTTGAATGTGATAATACTTGGATTATATATCAAGTACTCAAAATCGTGCGAGGCGACACGCGCACCAATTACAAAGGAAGCGTTTACAGGAATCCATGAGTTCCTCAAGCTCGCTCTTCCTTCTGCTGTCATGATATGGTAATCTCTGTAATTTGCATTTCATCTAGTTCGGATATTTTTCTTTCTTTTTGTGCTTTAATTAACAAAGGCTAACTTGCATCCTGTTACCGGTCATAGTCTGGAGTGGTGGTCCTTTGAGCTGCTTGTCTTGCTTTCTGGACTCTTGCCCAATCCAAAGCTTGAAACCTCAGTGCTCTCGATATGGTAAGGAAGAAATTATGCTTGGAGTTTTGATTCTGTATTCTTCAGACTATGCTTTGAAATATGTTGTTCTCAAAAATTTTGCATTTGGCTATATGCACTTCGAAACCTGAAAAGGTTGCATTTATACCCTCTATATTAGCCTCCATATCCAACTAAGTTACAATGAGTTAGCCACAGTAAAAGCTAGTCTGACTAAGAAATTGGTGAATGTACACTAAACGTTAATTGTCTTAAAATTCTACGTAGCTGCGTACCATGTTGCTTTCTTGTCCTTGATACCGCCATACTGGAACTTCTTCCTCTATGTGGAGTCTGGACTTTTTGAGTCTCATTTGCTTTGCTGGTATACTAATTTTCTCTCAGATTTAATTTTAGCCTTCGTTGAAATGTTTGGAAACTGAGGTTGCATGCCAATAGAGTAGGTTAAAAAAAAGCCTTTTCTCCGTCGGAACATTTTGGAGAGGCTACACACATTATTTCTATGTGTTCTCAAATCTTAGCTATACACTATCACAAAACCAAGGGTGTAAATGCTACTTTTTTTAATTTTAAAATGTGTTCTTGCAAATTACAGCACTAGAGAGCTAATTATACGATACTGTTAAGTGATCCATATAATTGCACTGACATTTATGCTATCTTTTTTGTGCAGTCTCACTAGCATCGCATGTCTATATACGATACCATATGGGCTTGGTGCAGCTGCAAGGTACACACATCTAAATTCAAGTGTTTATAGGTGGTGTATGGTTCTCACATGCTGTTTATTGAATCTTCGGATGTAGAGTAAAGACACAAGCAAGAAACGTCATGGATAACTCAATGATGGTGCTTCGCTTTTTATTGCATTCAATGAATCTACTATAATTAACAGGAAGTTAGTAATAGTGATACATAATGTACCAACTAAATGCTCATGGAAGGCTAAACCCTTTTGTTTGACTGTGTGCAAAGATCTAAAGAGCATATTGTAGTCCAATTTTGTGTTTCACTGTACATATCTGTTGAATGTTTCTCTCCTTGATATACAGTACAAGAGTATCCAATGAATTGGGAGCTGGAAATCCTGAAGGAGCACGACAAGCTGTGCGTGTTGTGGTGTTCCTAGCAGTAACAGAGGCTATTATCATTAGCACCACCCTCTTTGCCTTGCGCAGGATTGTTGGTTATGCTTACAGTAACGAGAAAGAAGTTACAAATTATGTTATGGAAATGGTTCCTCTTGTTTGCATATCAGTGATTATGGATAGTCTACAAGGAGTTATTTCAGGTTAGTTATTTTCTCCTTCTTAAACTCAGATTTAGCTTTTGTAGAAGCATATGAGTATTTGAAAGTGTGTGCAATCTTCTCACTTTAGCTGCCTTATTTTGTCATGTGTAACCACAAAATTTGGCAACCGATAGGTATTGTCATAATCAAACATGCGCGAGTCGCTTAAACTCTGGGACGCTTTGGCCTTGACATATGATAACTCCTCCAGGATTTAGACACATGGAAATGGCTATATTAGTGTTTGCATGTAGACAGATGCACATTTAATATATACAAATACACATGCTTTAAGCTAAAGTTTGGCATTAAAGAGTAAAACAATGAGAGCATTAGCTCTGTAAAGGTACTGATCAAAGCAATCATTTCACTTTGGAACTCTGACATAAAAGGCGTAACATACACCAGCATATACGTAAATAAGTCTACATAAAGGTGGATGGATCGTTTAAGTCTTCAAAAAAGGTGTCTGACACAGATGGACATGTGTGCTGACCGTTGCACATGAATAGGGTAGATACACAATTTTTGGTAGGGAGAAGAACTAGAATTCTTTGTATCACAGTTCATTGTACATACACTTGAAATACTAGACCCAGTAGCCATAGTTAAATATAGAATAGTTGCTTGAACTTAAACTACAGATGAATGCATTTGCCCTCTAAAAGGTGATAAGGATGGCAGAACCAACAGTACGCACTAATCCTTTCTGATACTGCGGGAGCAAATGCTTTCACAAAAACTATATATAAGTTACAATAAGTTTATGTAACATTTCCTTTGTTGAAGTAATTGTGCTATGTGTTATGGCAGAAATATACAAGTCTAAATTGCTAGCTTTTGTCAAACCCATAAGAACGAGATGACAGATCTTAGATTATGCAGTTGGTGGGATTTGCTATATGTTTCCCTCCATTTGCTACTCTTATACCATGTATCATGAAAAATATATATATATAAATGCTCTCTTTTAGCAATCTTCCCTTCTTTTCTTCTTTTTCATTTTCAGGTGTTGCAAGAGGATGTGGTGTAGACATATGCACATTTAATATATACAAATACACATGCTTTAAGCTAAAGTTTTAGCTAAAGTTTGTCTGGCATTACAGAGTAAAACGATGAGAGCATTAGCTCGGTTAAGGGTATTGATCAAAGCAAACATTTTATGTTGGAACTCTGACACAAAAGGCATAGCATACACCAGCATATACGTAAATAAGTTTACATAAAGGTGGGTGGATCGTTTAAGTCTTCAAAAATGGTGTCTGACACAGATGGACATGTGTGCCGACTATTTGCACGTGAATAGGGTAGACACACCAACTTTTGGTCGGGAGAAGAATTAGAATTCTTTATATCACAGTTCATTGTACATACACTTGAACTACTAGACCCAGTAGCCATAGTTAAATCTAGAATAGTTGCTTGAACTTAAACTACTCATGAATGCATTTGCCCTCTAAAAAGTGACAAGGATGGCAGAACCAACAGTACGCACTAATCCTTTCTGTATACTGCAGGAGCAAATGCTTTCACAACTATATATAAGTTGCAATAACTTTATGTAACATTTCCTTTGTTCAAGTAATTGTGCTATGTGTTATGGCAGAAATATACAAGTCTAAATTTCTAGCTTTTGTCAAACCCACAAGAATGAGACGACAGATCTCAGATTATGCAGTTGGTGGGATTTGCTCTATGTTTCCCACTGAATGCTTTACTACTTTTATACCATGTATCATGAAAAATAAAAAATAAACGCTTTCTCTTAAGCAATCTTTCCTTCTCTTCTTCATTTTTCATTTTCAGGTGTTGCAAGAGGATGTCGTGTAGACATATGTGCAAGGACTTGGGGCACCATCCCAAAAGACTAGTTTATTAGGTGGAGTAGCTCAAATCCTTATAAACTCAAGACTATCTCCATATGTCTAGCCGATGTAGGACTATTTGTTCGACCCAAATCCCAACAATTCCCCTCTCGAATAAAGAGTCTCCCTGTAAGCTCATCTTCACACCTGGAAGGCATGCTCAAGCAAGATCGAGATCCTCTTCACTGCGTTGCAACACACGAGCTCAACTAGCTCTATAGGGACTTTATTGCGCCCTGAGAATTGAACAGGTTTATTGATTTCGTGGCATGGCTTTAATATATTTGTAAGGACTCGGGGCACCATCCCAAAAGACTAGTCTATTAGGTGGAGTAGCCCAAATCCTTATAAAGTCAAAACCATCCCCATGTCTAGCCGATGTGGGATTATTTGTTCGACCCAAATCCCAACAATATGCACAGTTAATATATACAAATACACATGCTTTAAGCTAAAGTTTGTTTGGCATTAAAGAGTAAAACGATAAGAGCATTAGCTCTGTAAAGGTATTGATCAAAGCAATCATTTTACGTTGGAACTCTGACAGAAAAGGCATAACATATACCAGCATATACGTAAATAAGTTTACATAAAGGTGGATGGATCGTTTAAGTCTTCAAAAAAGGTGTCTGACACAGATGGACATGTGTGTAAATCACCTAGAGGGGGGTGAATAGGTGATGGCTAATCTAATGGTCACTAAATGCGGAATTAAAAACTTATTAAACTAAACACCAAGTTTAACACAAGAGTGTAGCCGAATTCCCCGTGAAGGGCTCTGGACTAACTCCTCAAGATTCCTCTAAATAAGAGTTGAGGTGTCGCGTTGGCTCTCTTGGTTGAAAACTAGTGTTAGCAAACAATCCCCAAGCATATACAATTAAGCACACAATATATCAAGCATATAAAGATAAAGACAATAATAGCATGTAAGATATAAACAAGTAAGAGACAAAGAGAGAGCAATCACAAACACGGGAGATTTGTTTTCGAGGTTCGAGCACCCTTGCTCTACGTCCCCGCCTTCACACTCGAAGGATTTCCACTATAATCGATCCCACCGGATCACTCGGTGTCGCAACACCTACAAGGCGAGTTCACACTTGAACTTCTTGGACTCTCTAGTCCTGTACACACCGCAAGCCCACAAGCTCGCCGAGGCCGCACCTCAAACACGGAGTTCTCACTAGAACCCGAAACACCGCGAACACAACCGTCCGCCTCCTCAAAGTACAAGAAAAGAACTTTGGTGATCACAACACTTTGATCACCTAAAATCCTCTCACAACAAATCCCTATAGGTAGATATAGCAATGGATAGCTCAAGTGTTGTGTGAGAAAACAAGGAATGAATCTTTGGTGAAAAACACATGAAAATCTCTTTTGAAACACTCTTGATAAACTCTCTTTTGATTTGGAAATATTGGCTCTAAAACTTGTGGATATAACCACTGAAATGAGTGGGAAAAACTAGCCCAAAACTCTTCTTGAAATCTTGTGGAAAACAGCCCCCAAATGCCCCAATTTATACAGGTAGAAAAACTAGCCGTTGGGAGCCAGGTGGTCTGACGGTCGACCGCCAACGGTCAGATTTCTGACCGTTGGGGCAGCGGTCAACCGGCCGGTCGACCGAGACCCTGGAACGGAGAGCAGGTCTCTCTGCCGGTCGACCGGGGCTTTCAAGAGAGCAGAGCTCTCTGGCGGTCGACCGGGTCGGTCGACCGGCCCTCCAGCAAAGGCTGGCGTGCACGTCGGTCGACCGGCCCGGTCGACCGGCAGAAGCCAGGACAGAAATTCTGGGATTGAAAACTTGGTCATTTTGGCTTAAATAAAATCCCATAAAATCATGAAAAATCTACAAAAATAGTTTTAACATTATACTTTGATAATCAAACATACTTGCACAAAATCAAGACATGTTATAAATAATTTGAACTATTTTTGTAACTTGAAAATTTTGGTTAAAAACAAAAACTGTATTTTTCCAAAATTGATTTTCCAAAACTTCTCCAAATACAAAAACAAAATATTTAAACAACTTTTAAAGCATAGAGTGTATGGATATGATCCACTACACATACATGGTGAAATATCTATGTTTTTGACATTTAAGCTCTAAATATGGTTTGGTTAAAACATATATACTTTGAATACCAAAAACCAAACGGTATTTAAAAAAAAAACCTCTTTTGTATTTTTCCAAAATAAAAATTCTTTTATGAAAAACTTATCTAAATCAAGAGTGTGTGTGTAAGATATACTTGAGCAATCCACCAACTATTCTATCCTTTACATTTTATCTAAAAACAAAATCTTATAAAAACAAACCTAGACACAAATCTTGATCTTGAAAGTCTTCACTGAAGTCTTCACATCTTCTTGACTTGGTCCAAACACGATTCATAGAGTTAGACTCCTCTTGAGTACTTGATGTGGTCTTGATGCACAAGCTCTTGAATCAAACCGTGCTAGCTCCAAAACTTGACTTTAAATCCTTTGTTGAAGCTACACACCTACTAAGATCTTGATCACAAATCTGAAACTAAATAAACACAAGATCATTAGTACTATAATTACATGAGTTGATCATCATCAAAACTAGAGTGATAGGCCTTTGGGCCAACAATCTCCCCTTTTGATGATGACAAAACTCATGAAGTTATATATGCATGGATTAAAGTAAAGCTTCAAAGAAGCTCCCCCTTAACTCATGCATCACAATAAACAATAAGATATAGCAATGAAGCACATAAACATGTATGCAAATATATGGAGATAAACATGCCAATCAAGTATAAAACAAATCAAATTCTTTTTCTCCTATTTGCAATACAAAACATATATGCATAAACATAAATCCTTCTCCCCTTTATGAATAAAGTAAGGAAAACATGCATATATACCAAATACTTCTCAAATACTTCTCCCCCTTTTTGTCAATCATCAACAAAGGGGTTAAAGTAAAAATATTGTTCTCCCCCGTTTTGTCAAAAGCAAAAAATCAATAAAAAGGGGTGACACGAAACAAATCAATAAAGGATATATGCGATATACATTCATGAAGAGGAAGACGCTAAGTTAACTTCCCTACATATATACATTACATGAAAGAAGGATCACAAGCCCTAATTCACAAAACGCATAATATATAATGCATAAGAGGAGATGTGAAGCTCCCCCTACACACGTGTACCGCATAAGAAGAGTTGTCAAGCTCCTCAATATAAGATACACTCAACATGAATCTATATATAGAAGAGATGTTAAGCTCTCCTTGCATATAGGAAATACAAATCAAAACATTTTTAATTTTCAAAATTTCATATTAAAACAAAATTTTGAATTTGTCCTCAAAAAAAACAAATTTTGAGATATCTTGTAATCAAATTTTAAGATATCATATAAACAAAAATTTTTAAAGGTACCTCTTGTAAATCAATCAAATTTTAAGATACCAATTGTAAATAAACATTACAAATTTTGAAATCAAAATAGAATCATATTGATACCAATTGACAATTATTGTAAATTATTTTGATACCTATTGCAATCAATAGATACCAATTGAAGATTATTGCACAAATAAATCATATATATGTATGAAAATTAAAATACCAATAAGAATTGATATTATAAAAATTATGAAGCATACATATATAAAAAATAAAACATAAGTATATACAAAATGAAAATACCAATTGAGATCAAGTATATAACTCATAACCTACCACCCTTTTATATGCTCAAGATAAAAGATTTTTCAATTAAGCTTACAAGGCATACTCGCCCATCCATCCACCCATAAGGGGATAGGAAGGGGTTTTCACAAATAAGGTTGAAAATTTTTATAGTGAAAACACTACCAAATGAAGAATAATAACTAGTTAAATATAATTTTTGAAAACTAGTTAAAGATCCTTCAAAACATGAAACCAAAATCATATGTTTTTCATGAATCATACCAAATACACAAGAGTTGACACTCAAAATCGATAAAGCTCAAAAAGAATCATGAAACAAAATCATGAATAAACAAATAAAGTGTGAGTGTACAAGAATCATGTGTTTAGCATTTTCCATGAAGATAATCAATGAAGCTCAAAACATAAATATCATTTTATCAAACAAATCATGAAAATTCATTTTCATTTTAAAACAAACTTCTTGGTATATGTATGATTTAACAAACTAACAATATGCATACATATCCCAAACATAAAAAGAGTCCATAATGTAAATTGCATGAAGGCAAATGACTTATGGGGTATACATGTATATTTATTAGATTTGAATATAAAATACATATACATGAAGCAAAACATGAAAATAGGCAAAACAAGTGTAAATGAGAGAATCATCAAAACTAGGCTATACATGTATATATAGTGAGTACAAATGAACAATGAAGTGCAAACATATATGAATCAATTGTTGCTCACTACTTGTACAAGTATACATCCAAGTTTTGATAAAAACTACATTTAAACTAGTATTTACAACATGAAGCACAAAAACATGAACATGCTAAAAATATCATCTATGAACAAGCATGTAAACTAAATTAGGAGTTTAGAAATAGTTACCAAACCAAAGAACTATACTCCAAATCTCCAAAACACGGTGGTTGTCCCACCAAATCTCCTTGATAGCGGTGCATCAAATATGTGTCCATCAAGTCCATGCATCAACCACCAAGGCACCATCCCTCTCACGTCATGTGAGAGCCCTCACCTACATCAAAAACACAAGGTGGGAATTTTGGTACCCATTTTCTTTTGGGTCCTTGGGGGTTAGTCTTGTAAGGAACCCAAACATTTTCTTATTAGCAAAATTTAAAGCATTTATCTTATCATAATAAAATTTTGCTAAATGGCCTTTGCGGCCATAATGCGTACATTTGTACACTTTAGCATGCATATGTATATGTGGTGTGATCATGACGTGCAAAAAGTGAATATGCATAAGGATGATGTGCATGAACATGTGGAGTTTGTTTCTTTGAAAACAAAAACTCCAATCTCTTATGGTTAAATGCACATGTGCTCAAAGTTGAGCTTAAACAATTTATTTTATTTTTAAAACTTTAATCTCATTTTGATTAATGGTGGCATGTAAAGCATGGTGAGATAAAGAATCATTTTTCTTATTCTTTTTAGAAACATTTTCTTTTTCTTTTTCAATCTCTTTTCAAAAAAGTGTTTTCATTTAAAGCAACTTCCTTTTGTTTTTTCACCAAATAACTTTATTTTTCAAAATAGTGTGTTCCTTCACAAAGATCATTTAATTTAGACATTAAGGAAACATTCTCATTTTTCAAACTTTCATTTTCTTTTTCAATGCATGCAACTTTATTTTTAAATGAATCATTTTCTTTTAACATGCAATCAATTTCTTTTTCAAATTCTTATTATCTTTCTAAGCATGTCATATTTTTCAAGAAGTTGACAAAAAGATGTAAGCTCATCATAGGACATATCAACATCTTCATCTACCTCGGATTCGGTAGTTACCTCAAGGGGGTTATCCCCTTGGACCATGTAGCACAAGTTGAAAACGTCACTTCCACATCCGAGTCGCTCCCCACATAGTATTGTTCATTTTCACCAAGGGAGATCAACGAGTTCCAAACTACAAAAGTCGAATCAAGATTAGCAACCCTACATAAATAATCATTGTTTAGGGTACTCTTCAAAGCATGAATGGCTTTTGAGTTAGCCTCTAATATACTTGCTATTATTATCATATGAATCATTAATGGTAGCAAGATAAACATGAATGCCTAGGCCTTTGAGGTACAAAGACATCTTAACCTTCCAAGTTTGGATGTTAAGGATGTCAAAAGTGGGAGGTGTCATGAAGTCCATGGTGTGTGTACAAATATTGTGATTAGCCTAAAAATGAGGACTTTAACTCTAGGTTGTAAGACCCAAATCAAGAGCACTTGGCTCTGATACCAATTGTAAATCACCTAGGGGGTGAATAGGTGATGGCTAATCTAATGGTCACTAATGCGGAATTAAAAACTTATTAAACTAAACACCAAGTTTAACACAAGAGTGTAGTCGAATTTCCCGTGAAGGGCTCTGGACTAACTCCTCAAGATTCCTCTAAATAAGAGTTGAGGTGCCGCGTTGGCTCTTTTGGTTGAAAACTAGTGTTAGTAAACAATCCCAAGCATATACAATTAAGCACACAATATATCAAGCATATAAAGATAAAGACAATAATAGCATGCAAGATATAAACAAGTAAGAGACAAAGAGAGAAAGCAATCACAAATACGGGAGATTTGTTTCGAGGTTCGAGCACCCTTGCTCTACGTCCCGCCTTCACACTTGAAAGATTTCACTATAATCGATCCCACCGGATCACTCGGTGCCGCAACACCTACAAGGCGAGTTCACACTTGAACTCCTTGGACTCTCTAGTCCTGTACACACCGCAAGCCCACAAGCTCGCCGAGGCCGCACCTCAAACACGGAGTTCTCACTAGAACCCGAAACACCGCGAACACAACCGTCTGCCTCTCAAAGTACAAGAAAAGAACTTTGGTGATCACAACACTTTGATCACCTAAAATCCTCTCACAACAAATCCCTATAGGTAGATATAGCAATGGATAGCTCAAGTGTTGTGTGAGAAAATAAGGAATGAATCTTTGGTGAAAAACACAAGAAAATCTCTTTTGAAACACTCTTGATAAACTCTCTTTGATTTGAAAATATTGGCTCTAAAACTTGTGGATATAACCACTAAAATGAGTGAGAAAACTAGCCCAAAACTCTTCTTGAAATCTTGTGGAAAACAGCCCCCAAATGCCTTAATTTATAGAGTTAGAAAAACTAGCCGTTGGGAGCCATGTGGCATGACGGTCGACCGCCCGGTCGACCGCCAACGGTCAGATTTCTGACCGTTGGGGCAGCGGTCGATCGGCCGGTCGACCGAGACCCTGGAACAGAGAGCAGGTCTCTCTGTCGGTCGACCGTCCCGGTCGACCGGGGCTTTCCAGAGCATGGTTCAAAGACTCGGCCGAGTCGTATCCGTCTCGGCCCACTCCGAGACGAGTCCGAGTCACGAGTCGATCGACTCAACTTAGAGGAGACTGGCTAGGCCGAGAATCGGAATTGACTCGATCGATTCGGCATTATGATGATAATTTGTGCCTCATCGCAATTCAATGTGGAAATAACTACATTAGCATGTATTTATGAATGTAGTTTGTTCAATTTACTATATTGTGCATGTATTTTGATATGCTTCTACCGATGACGCGTGTATTTATACTTTCGCTTTATATTTAGTGTGCTAGGTGATATATTTTGGACATGTGATACATGAATATGGATGTCTACATTTTTTAAGATTTATCATGATTTTTTCAGAATTTTTTAGCTTTCTATGTAGCGTTTTGCGCGTATCGCCCGATAACGATCCGAGTCACCGAGACCGATCCGTCTCAGTGCCCGCCGAGTCGGCGGCCGAGACCGCGACTGTGAACCATGTTCCAGAGAGCAGAAGCTCTCTGGCGGTCGATCGGGTCGGTCGACGGGCCCTCCAGCAAAGGCTGGCGTGCACGTCTGTGCACGTCGGTCAACCGGCCCGGTCGACCGACTTCTAGCTCGGTCGACCGGCAGAAGCCAGGACAGAAATTCTGGGATTGAAAACTTGATCATTTTGGCTCAAATAAAATTCCATAAAATCATGAAAAATCTAGAAAAATAGTTTTAACATTATACTTTGATAATCAAACATGCTTGCACAAAATCAAGACATGTTACAAACAATTTGAACTATTTTGTAACTTGAAAATTTTGATTAAAAACAAAAACTGTATTTTTTCAAAATTGGTTTTTTCAAAACTTCTCCAAATATAAAAACAAGATATTTAAACAACTTTTAAAGCATAGAGTGTATGGATATGATCCACTACACATACATGGTGAAATATCTATGTTTTTGACATTTAAGCTCTAAATATGGTTTTGGTTAAAACATATATACTTTGGATACAAAAAATCAAACCTGTATTTTTCAAAAAAAAAATCTCTTTTGTATTTTTCCAAAATAAAAATTCTTTTATGAAAAACTTATCTAAATCAAGAGTGTGTGTGTGTAAGATATACTTGAGCAATCCACCAACTATTCTATCCTTTACATTTTATCTAAAAACAAAATCTTATAAAAACAAACCTAGACACAAGTCTTGATCTTGAAGGTCTTCACTTGAAGTCTTCACATCTTCTTGACTTGGTCCAAACACGATCCATAGAGCTAGACTCCTCTTGAGTACTTGATGTGGTCTTGATGCACAAGCTCTTGAATCAAACCGTGCTAGCTCCAAAACTTGACTTTAAATCCTTTGTTGAAGCTACACACCTACTAAGATCTTGATCACAAATCTGAAACTAAATAAACACAAGATCATTAGTACTATAACTACATGAGTTGATCATCATCAAAACTAGAGTGATAGGCCTTTGGGCCAACAATGTGTGCCGACTATTGACATGAATAGGGTAGATACACCAGTTTTGGTAGGGAGGAGAACTAGAATTCTTTATGTCACATAACATGGTACATATACTAGATCCAGTAGCCATAGTTAAATCTAGAATAGTTTCTTGAACTTAAGCTACACATGAACGCATTTGCCCTCTGAAAAGTGGTAAGGATGGCAGAACCAACAGTACACGCTAATCCTTACTGTATACTGCGGGAGCAAATGCTTTCACAAAACTATATGTAAGTTACAATAACTTCATGTAACATTTCCTTTTGTTTAAGTAATTGTGCTATGTTTTATGGCAGAAATGTACACTCTAAATTTCTAGCTTTTGTCAAACCCCACAACAACGAGATGACGGATCTCAGATTATGCAGTTGGTGGGATTTGCTATATGTTTCTCTCTGAATGCTTTACTACTCTTATACCATGTATCATGGGAAAAAAAAAATATATGAAGGCTCTCTTAAGCAATCTTCTTTCTCTCTTCTTTTTCATTTTCAGGTGTTGCAAGAGGATGTGGGTGGCAACACATAGGCGCCTATGTGAATCTCGGAGCTTTCTATCTGTTTGGAATTCCGATAGCTGTGGTTCTGGGGTTTCTATTGCACGTAGGAGGAAAGGGCCTTTGGATTGGGATACTAGGCGGGGCCACTGTCCAAACAATCCTTCTCTCCATTGTAACAAGCTGTACAATTGGCAACAACAGGTTTGTTCTTCGATAATTGCTATCTCCATGGGTTACACTTAAAAATTTGTTTTACACAGGTCCTACGAGTTATATCTGTATTGTAAAACTATTGTTTACAATCCTTGTGATTCCTCTATCACAAGTCACCAAATTACAGAAGTTGAACTCCACACACAAGACAGAGAGAGATTTATAACTAAAAGGTGCTATATGCTCAAACTTATAAATATGTATCTCCTTTAAAACTCAAAACATTAAATTGGTTCTCTATATGGTTCATTTTTAAGCACACCAGACTTTTGGATCTCTAAGAAGCCCCAAATACTTAAGCTGGAAGTCCATATATTGTTTGAACTCCATGGGAGAACGAATGGGGAAGAAGAATGAATAGAAACAAACGCACAATCAAATACACCAGAATTTTACGCGAAAAACTCAAATCGGAAAAAACCACAGAGTCATACGTAAATCCACTATATATCAGAGAGATTATAAGGAAAGAAGAGAGAACCTCACAGCCGCTCTATATTTACAATGGCATACACCCTTTTCTACTCTACATGCGATCCTAATAACAACACATCTATTTTTCTAGAAATAACTAGGGTCACATGTTATGAAATCATCAAACTGTCATTAACACGCATTCGATGACAAAAACAAGCAAGGAGAAAGAAGTGCATGTTCCGAAGAAGCACGAGCGAGCACTGTTCGACTTTCGCACTACGTCAGTCTCACTCAGCAAGGCCTGCACAACTAGTGTTTTTAGAGAAGAGGTCACAACTCTCTGCGAGATAAGAAATACGACGTTTTTTAATTCTTCCTCCACTCACCTTCCCGGGCGAATGGATGTTCTCAAGTTTCACGGGCACGAAGCTTCCAAAATAGATTGCTTCACCGCTATGTATCTCCGAGACGCTCTACTGCACTGTCACTTCAGAGTGCTCCTCCGCGTAGATGCTTTAGAGTGCTTCTCTAGAGTGATACCAAGTTGCTCTCCGGAGCGAGACTCTGACTTTATCATCAACCTTAAACTCTAAACTTGTCCAACCTCTTTACCGGAGTGGTTCACACTCGTTTCGGAATTTACAAGGGGACTCTTCAAAGAAATTTTGATCCTGGGGTTCTGTTCCTACGCTCCCGAGAGGGCGCTCCCCGCCCCCTTCCAACTTCTACGGCGACCTGACCGCGCAGATCGACCTACATAAAGACTCTGCGTAGGGCGACAATTCGTCAAAACAATAATTATGCTCCACAACTTAAACATTGGTTATCTTGTATGGTTCATCTTTACATGTCAGGAGACATTGTGTATTCTGAAAGCCAAATTTTAGTGCTCCACAGTTTTTTTTTTTTTTTTTTTTTTAATATAAGAGTTATTTTAATGCATGGTCATCTTTTATATTGAAGTCTTCCGTAATTATGTTTTGTAGATTTGATGTGGTAGTAATATCATATATTTTTAACTAAAAGAAAAGTAATATCATATAGTATGAATCTTTCTGTTTCTCGACAAAGATAATTGAAAGCGAGATCGGTATCATATACCGTATTTTGGTGCTTTATAATTATCTACAAATTTCATTCCAGTGATTTGAGTTGAGCTTTACCTTGCAGGCAAACATGGCGAGGGAACGAATATTCGTCGAAAGATTGCCCTTGAAAAATGGGCCGAAGTGAGCCGCCCGTGTCAGATGTATCTAATCTCGTCCTTGCCCGTGTTCAATCTATTCTTTATCAAAATCAGAAATCTATCACACCTGGGTTTGGGAAAAAATGAATTCTGCACAAATGTTGCCACTGTAACTACGGAGTTTTTGTATCAGTAACAGTGCAGAATCTTAATGACTTTGTTACCCCATGTCTAACTGGCCACTTTACAATATGACTTCTTTTCTGTTCTTGTTTATCATTTCTCAAAATTATGAATTTCAAAGCCAAACTATCTATGATCGAATATTTATTTTCAAACGTCTTTATTTCTTGTATTTGCAAATTTATTTTGAAAAATCTCTTAACCCATTGTGGATGGAACAACTTTCCATGAAAGAAGAAAGTGTACTTGCCGCTTGAGTTATGCTCAGTTGGTGACAAGTGGATCTGCGTTAATAAAGACCTAAAAAAATATGTAAAAGTGAGGAAAGCACCAGTTAGCAGTGGGATAGAGAGCAATATTATGCAAAATTTTACAGGTGCTGAAACAAGACGAAGCCATTAGATCTAGAAGAAAGCATCTTCATCTCTCGTCTGCATGCAGGAAAATTTTAGTCTCTCTTTCCACTCTCATTTCTCACATGAAACCAAACAAAAAGAAGTGTCCCAATTCCTTCGGTTGTGAATGGAATTAGTTGTTTTGGCCCCGAACTGAGCTCGGGGTGTCCAAGCTTTTTGTTCTTTTGCTAATGGTCAACTTTTTTTTTGTTTGTAACGACATTGCCTAATTTTGTGCTGAAACTCCATAAGGTCTTAAGATTGATTGAGCTGGGTTCTGACGAGGTTAAGTCTCCTTCTGGTCTCTTCAGCATTGCTTTATATTAACATATTTGAAACTTGAAGTTCTAATGTGACAATCAGAAGGTTGGAGTTAGAAATTATTGTGTCAACGATGAAGTAATTTTGCTTCCTGCATTTTTTTTTCCCTTCTTTTTCACCGTGGCATGTTTGGATTCATGGGAGTGGGGGGAAAATGAGAAGTGAGAGTGAGAAACGTAAAGTGTAGTGAGAAATTAAGATTTGTGAAAATAAGTTTTCTGGTGTTTGGTTGTAATGTGAAAGTGAAAATGAAAAAGTATATTGTGTTTTTCGGTGTTTGGTTAGTAATGTGAAAGTGAAAAAGTTGACCCCAAAATAATAAATAAATAAATATTATTCTGAATTGATATTTTTGAACTGTAATTAGGCTGCAAGTGATATTTACATGGTATCAAAATTTAATGCATTAAACTATAACTTATAACAAGTGAGATTTACATAACCACAAATTAACTGTAGCATCTTGAAAGTGAGAAAATAAAAGTGTAAAAGGGAGGTGTAAAAGGAAAAAAGAAAAAGAAAAAAAAGTTTTCTTAATTCCCATTTCCGATTCAACACAAACAAGAGACCCATTTTCTTCCTACTTACATATTTCACCATCATTGCTTTGAAAAATGACTTTTGTAGGAATACTTCTAACACATATAGCACATTGATGTATGGAACTCTTTTGCTTTTAACATATTTTTGCCAGTTGAATCTCGATAGCAGTGATTTTTATAAAAAAAATAATAATAATACCCTGTAAACTGATTTGAAAATCTGGGGGCACGTGCTCGCACGGACCGCCACCTACATCCATCCCTGGGGCTTGGTTTGGAAAGCACACGAAGGATATTTCCTAAAAACGTAGAAGAAAGAAAGATCAGATCAATCCGAAGATCAAGAAAAATCCAGTGTCCAAGGAAGGTCCTTCTGAACTATGATGCTGAAATCTCGACCAGTGATGATGCCAAATTCTTGTGAATCTCTAACAGTCGAGAGATGAGTTGACCACAACTGGTGACACTTGTTCCTTGCATCTGGCTCAGTGGCACCTTTGAGTTCGTTAAAAATTTTGCTCAAACACAAAGTCCACGGTTGAATTTCATACCGCGTGAACATCGGGTCGAATTCATGCGACCCCCTCATCCCTTAGTTAGCACAAAAAAAAAAATGTTGACATTTAGGTATATACAAGGGCATTAAGAATGATTGAGAGAGAGCAAATTCGACTCAAAAATCATACATTCACTGTTATCTTCATTTTCCTGACATTGTAGGAGTAGTAGACAACTGTAGCCGGTGTTGGAGCTAAAGTGGGGCATAATTAGATAGTTGACCTTTAATTGCAACTGAATTTTATATTTGCTCATCATGTCAAGAAGATAATGCAATTATTTTCACTTTTAAAGCAATCTTGACTCCAATGTTTACTGTAGAATCGATGTATGTTGTTTTATTTGTATGTTAGTCAATTACCGGGCTGTGTGGATTCAAAGAAGTGGGCGGAAGTAAGAAAATGAGAAGTGTCATTCTCACTTTCCTATCTATCGAAA